>AWOL01S0017473.1:25079-35966 GCA_000715115.1 Nicotiana otophora
GACCTGAGTTATGTTAGTACGTGAGTTGTCCGTGCAGTGTGTGGATAAGGATCCATCCCCCTAGGGTCACCCTCTCATGTTTCTCTCTTGATGGTGTACAAGCAATAAGAGAAAAACTGACCATTATGTGTTTTGGTTATTTAATTTTTCTCGACTTGCAATTCCCTTGGATGTGTACATGTTTTATTCACATATCTTCTCTATATGCTAGATCAGGAATGTATACATGCCTTACTTTTGCATATCTTCTCTGTATGTTGGATCTTTAACTGAAATAGAGCATGTTCACTTTTTTGTGCACCAAGAAGGCTCACTTTGATTTATGACTTGATGATGTTATTGCTATATACTTGTGAGATTTATGAACTGTACCGGTTATTAGCAAGTATTTATTACTTCGTCAAGGTTAGTTGTGATACTTGTTGAGTACTTTAATATTAGGATGAGTCGTAGTAATCCATATGAGCTTGAAGGAATTAAGACCATTCATGAGGTTATAGAGGATTTGTCACTATGTTATTGTAAGACCCCATAAGTTTAACAACATTGATACCGTTATATACATTTGATATGGTATTTTGAGTTGAACATTTTTGTAAAAAGTTTGAACAATATGATTTTATATAGTTATTAATATTACTACTTCCGAATATGCTTTAAATTATATACATAATATGAGAAATTTTATGAGATTTTCTCTATTGTAAAGATAGAAATTATTTTCTCACAAGAAAAGAAGGTTATCTTTTTACCATTTTAAGAATTATGCGTACGAAAATTTGTACTCATTATACGAGATCAGGAAAATTAGAAGTTGAGAATATATATATATTTTTACATGGATGTTTTAATAATATAATAGTGTATGTATTGATTTTATATGGTACCATAATTTATTAATATTTTAACAGTAGTACTTTAGGATGAGGACAAGACTATTTTCGAGGTTATAAGTAATTATGATATATCAAACAAGTGATAAGTAAGTGTTATCAAGGTCAGAGGGTAAACGAATCGAAGAAATTGAGTACCGCGGAAGTTTAACACTTAGGGATAAAATACGATCCAAGCTATAATACCCCGTATTTATGGACTAGCTAGTACTATTCCACATGACCATGATTTGTATTCTAGGTAATTTGAGATAATTTTTAATTATGTGAAAAATTGGTTAATAATTGGGTAATGGAAGATTCTACCACAAAGAGAGACGTGGGGTTCATGCATGGAACAGTATCCACTTTTGGACATTTGTCAAATAGTTGGCTCCTAATTCCTAGTTCCTAGAAAGAATAGCTAAAGCAGAATTTTAATCTTCTTCACAAAAATATCCACATAAACACTACCATCACAATACTCCACACAATATTCCTCCACTCACAGTATGTTTTAGCACACTAAATATATTACTGATCTGATTCCTTCAATATTTGTTAAGTCACCCAATTAGTATCAACTAGCAACGGAATGGAACTAGCAATTATAGGTGCCTATGTTTCGGTTTAGGTCTATATCTATTGTTCTAAAGGGGAGGAACTACTATACATTTTATAGAAAAAGTTGTAATATTATTAGAAGAAGTGTATATAAAAGAACGTAGTGGAAAATTGGGGCGAAGCAACCTATGTTGTCCAGATTTTGAAAGATAATTACCTGTTGATGTTCTCAAAAGCGCAAGTTTCAGATTGAAGTACTAATGGGCTGAACCGTCGTCATGTAGTTAGGTAAACAACAAAGGTATGTTAAGGCTAATCATTCTTTCTTCTGGCATGATTCAAGTAACGACACGTAAACGTAATGTCATTCCATAAATGGTTCTATTCTTAGGAGTTAAGGATGTCTATGTTATTCATTCTTGTAGAGTGATATTCAAGCATGTCTAAGTATGTTCCTAATTCTCTATTGAGGTATTTGATAAAGATGTTAATATTCTAATGGTATTATATTCATCATCATTTACCACTGGGCTATGGCCGGTTGGGCAGTCATGCATTTACCATCGAGCTACGGCCGGTTGGGCAGTTACACATTTACCACCGAGCTACGACCAGTCGGGCAGTCATGCATTTACCACCGCGCTACAGCCGGTCGGATAGTTACCACTAATCAGTTGGGTAGTCATGCATCNCACGGCCGGTTGGGCAGTTACATATTTAGCACCGAGCTACGCCCGGTCGGGCAGTCATGCATTTACCACCGTGCAACAGCCGGTCGGTTAGTTACCACTGATCAGTTGGGTAGTCATGCATCATAGGATATGGATAATAGTCTCAAAGAGAGGCACTATATACATAAGTACAATCAGTATGCATATACAAAGACTCAGGTTGATTCTTATATCTCTTTAATTAATGTTGACTTATTGTTATGTTTCAGTTTTGCCTTACATACTCGGTACATTATTCGTACTGACGTCCTTTTTTTAAAAACGCTGCATTCATGCCTGCAGGTATAGGTAATCAGTTTGACGAGCCTGTTACATCTCGCATTTTCGTACATCAAAGTTTCGTCGTAAGTTAATCGACGTAAGTTCGGGAATGAGATTATTTGGAGATTATAAGCATTATTCTACTTCGAACAAGTGATGAGTAAATTCATGAAGGTGAGAGGGTAAGCAAATCGAAGAAAATAAATTTTCATCGAAGTTTGACATTTTGAGATAAAATATGGTCCAAGCTCAATACCCCTTATTTATGGACTAGTGTCATACAAGGTACCATATGACCATAATAGAAAGGTGTGCAAAGTGTGTTAAAAGTGAGTAGTATTTTAAGTAATTTGAGATAATTCCTAATTATGTGAATAATTGGGTAATTATTGGTTAATGGAGGATTAACAAATTAATTACGGATTTGTGGATAATTATAGGCAGGAACCCCCCCCCCCCTGTGGCAGCAAGTGGAGGAATATTTAATAAGTGACTCTTGACATTAGGTAATCAAATTAAGTGGGCGCATGGATACCACTCTTAGCCATCCTTGCTAACACGTAGAAAGGGGGTTTGTATTAGTCATCCTATTCATCCATACACTTTTTATTGAATGCATATCGAAATTCATTTTGGAGGAGATTTGGAAGTTCATATGAGACTTCATATTACAATAGCAACGACCGTTCTTAGATTAGTTAAGGAATTCATACGAAATTGCACTGCGTAATAACAACAGGATTTTTGCAGTTCTAAGGGAGTACGGTGCAATCCTTTTCATGAATATCATACGAATTTCTCCGCTCTCTACCTGGCCTTGCATCACGCCATGGCTTGGGCGTAACACGACACTCTGTTCCTGACAGCATGTGACCGAGCAAACCAACTGTATGGCTGGATCAACATGTGGTATAACTGTAAGCTAGATATAAATATACAACATGATGATCTATTAAAGATTCTGACTAAAATATCATAGATGCAGAAAACACTGAAAAATCTGCTAGTGTAAATGAGTAGCCGACAAGGCTAACACATAAAAGTCTGCTAACATCTGACTGATTGAACTATAGTCTATGAAGCTTTATGAATATTGTAATGCTAACTGTTTACCGGGATAAGGTCCATAGAATACCTTACTACTTAAATACTATAAAGTCTAAAGACTAAAAAAAGGGATAATGCCCCGAAAGACTGGGCTCACCAATAGCTTATATGAGATATCCTACCAAGCAAAATCGTCAACCTATAAATCGTTACCTGCATTGCGAGATTCAGGCCCCGGGCAAAAAGAGATGTCAGTACATTTGAATTGCATTGGTATGTAAAACAAATGAAAGAAAGAACTGCAAATACTAGAATTGAAACTTAGCTGATATCTAAGAACTGGTAACAGAATACTGAAATGACCATTAACTGATAGCTAAAATGATAATTGCTAAAACAGAAACTTAAATGATAACAGATAATTGATAATAGAATTGAACAAAGGAAGTAAGGATATGAATACTCCTTGTTCTGAATGATAAACCGCCTATTTATCTGAATATTAAATTGCGGTCTCAGGCCCAATATATATGCGCATAAGTTGCGGCCTCGGGCACATGTATACGTATACATAAGGGTGGCCTAATGCCCAAAAGTGCATAAAGCATAAACTGCCGCCTCAGGACCGAAGATGCATAAAGCATAAACCGCGGCCTCATGCCCAAATACAAGTGTTCAACATTCACTAATTTAGAAATAGTAATTGAGAATCATAGAACTAGACTAAGACATGTATTCATAATAAATTGATTTGTCATAACTGAAGCTCATAGGATATTGAACGATTATGAAATTATGCCATCTAGAGAATAGAAGTTCTACAACTATTCACGGGACTAAGCCATAATTACTTTCTGAGGAAACTCGTAGCAGTCATAAAGAATGGGACGTAGGGAGAATCATAAACATTCCCAAGCGTAAAGAGAGTTTGCCACACATACCTTAGCTCTTGCGATTTTTAAGAGTATCACAATGTTCGTCGCCTCTTTCAACGACAATCTACGTCAATATATATATCAAGAGGAACCAATATTAGCACTAATGCTCCTGTTTTAGTAAATTACGAATTTTATCAAACAACTTATGGGTGTAAAGCCTCATCGCCCTTAGTAATTGGTCTTTTCTTCACCAAGTTCTCATTATACTACTTCTAGGCGATTCTACAATCCCAAATAGATGTAACTAACNAATCATAAACATTCCCAAGCGTAAAGAGAGTTTGCCACACATACCTTAGCTCTTGCGATTTTTAAGAGTATCACAATGTTCGTCGCCTCTTTCAACGACAATCTACGTCAATATATATATCAAGAGGAACCAATATTAGCACTAATGCTCCTGTTTTAGTAAATTACGAATTTTATCAAACAACTTATGGGTGTAAAGCCTCATCGCCCTTAGTAATTGGTCATTTCTTCACCAAGTTCTCATTATACTACTTCTAGGCGAATCTAGAAACCCAAATAGATGTAACTAACACCATTTCTCATCACACAAATGTTTGCAATAATCATAATTCAACAATCCAAACCCTAGTTCTTATGGTTATCTTTATCCAACCCATTTACTATTCTCCCAAAAACTTATTAATTCATAGTTGTAAATGATTTTGGAGTAGAAGCATTACCTTTTCGAAGTTCACTCTTCTTCAATTTGAGTTCTAGGGATTCCTTTCTCAACAATGGTATCTCGACTGAATATCTAATGAGTGGAGGGATTTACCCATGTTAATAAGGTATTGGAGCATTGAAATTAACTTACAATTATCGTTAGAACTTTCTTTGGATGATGGAGGGACCTTGGGGAAGTTAGGTTCTTGAGAGCTTCCCTTTCTAGAGTAGGTTTTCAAGTTAGGGGTGTGGGGGAATGAAGTGGGGATTTTAAATAAGTGAACACGTCCCAAAATTAAGGAGGAAAAAAAAGTAGCTCAGATAAACCTCGTCGGCGCGAGGCATCATCAGGGGCACCGAAATAACTGTGCAAGGGGCCATCGGAGGTGCCAAAACTACAACGCCTTGCGCTGTCTGGGACGTTGAGGTTGATGCCTCGGATAGTGCCTTGTACTATCTGGGGCACTGGGTTTTTATGGCCTTGCACTATCTATGATCGTGAGTTTTCATCTAAAACAATTATTTCCACCCATACTCATTCCAATAGGACTTCACATGTCTAAAAGGTCATATTAATACTCATTTAACACATCCACAACTAATCCAGATCTGCGAAGTGTTACATTATCTACCCTTTGGGATCATTCATCCTCGAATGATTGTCCTGACTGTAACTATGGCTGACTCTTGACTTTAAACGGGTCTGGTGGAAACATGTGAACATTGAACTTTCATACTAAACTAAAAGAATACAGGATTACTGATGTGCTGAGATACTGAACTGAATAGCTACTGAACTGAATTGTTACTGAACTGCCTGAATACTGAGCTGACTGAATACTAAAAGACATGGAAATTATAATATAAGTTCTGAATGAGAAGGATAGCTACCTTCTACATTTCTCCAAAATACCTACCAGCTAATAAAGCATAACTAGCATCATTGGGTATCATAATACGCATAACATGAAACATATACATGAATCCTTATTTGTTATGGATATGTCAATTCTTAACTAACGTGGATATATGAATACTGAAATGGCACGAATATTTGAGTACTGAGCTGACATGAATATCTGAGCACTGAACTGACATCAATATCTGAGTACTAGGCTGGCATGAATATTTGAGTACTGGACTAACATGAGTATCTGAGTACTTGAACAGACATGAATGTTCTAACATGATATCTAAATATCAGAAACATAGATGTCGTGACATAAGATCTGAACAATGGAAATTTGAATGTTATAACATGATACATGAAATACTGCATGTACAACGACAAATTCTGGTGTCAACTCTAACTCGTAAGCTACATTCCCGATACTTCTTAAGATCCTATACCACCTGATGTATCTGGGACTGAGCTTTCCTTTCTTCCCAAATATTATAACACCTTTCATAGGCAAAACTTTTAGAAACACCCAATCATCAACATGGAACTATAGGTCTCTATGTTGCATGTTTGAATAGGACCTTTGGCGACTCTGAGCAGTCTTCAAATACTCTTTAATCAACTTGACTTTCTTTATAGACTGATTGACCAAACCTGGTCCCAACAACTCTACTTCGCCAACTTCAAACCAACCAATTGGTGATCTACACCTTTGCCCATACAAACCATGATTTTCAAATAAGCCAGATAATCCTATTATAATGTCCATATTTACCATCTCCACTAAAGGATATGTATATTCTATTGCAAAAAACTAGGATTTGTGCTGCTTTACTTTCACTAGCTGACAATTCAGACACTTGGCCACAAAGTCTGTGACGTTCGTTTTCATGTCGTTCCACCAATAAATCTCCTTGAGATCATGATACATCTTTGGGGAACCTCGATAGATATAATACTTGGAATTATGGGCTTCTACCATGATCCTCCTTCTCTATGTCCGTTTACGTCTAGGACACATAATTCGTCTTGGTACCTCGAAGTACCATCATCTCCCCCTTGTTAAAAAGCCATCATCTTATGCATGTGAATTCCCTCTTTCAAATTCAATCAAACCGAGTGTCTCATCTGAAGGTGCACCAGTATTATTTGTGAAGAAGAAAGATGGGACTATGCGGATGTGCATTGATTACCGCCAGTTGAACAAAGTCACCATTAAGAACAAGTACTTGTTGCCATGTATTGATGATTTGTTTGACCAGTTGTAGGGCGCTAGGGTGTTTTCTAAGATCGACCTGAGATCGGGGTAACATCACTTGAAGATTTGGGACTTAAATGTTCCGAAAACTGCCTTCCGTATTAAATATGGCCATTATGAGTTTTTAGTGATGTTTTTTTGCTTGACTAATGCTTCAGCGGCGTTTATTGATTTGATGAATAGGGTGTCCAGGCCTTATATCAATTCCTTTATTATTGTAATCATTGATGACATCTTGATTTACTCACGTAGCATGGAGGAGCACGAGCAGCATTTGAGAGTGGTGCTTCAGACCTTGAGGGAACAGAAGTTTATGCTAAGTTCTCCAAGTGTGAGTTTTGGTTAGATTTCATGGCATTCTTGGGCCATGTGGTATCAGGCGAGGGTATTAAGGTAGATCCCAAGAAGATTGAGGTAGTTCAGAGTTGGCCTCATCCTACTTCGGCAACCGAGATCTGGAGTTTCTTGGGGTTAGCAGGTTATTATCGCTGGTTTGTGGTGGGTTTCTCATCCATTGCAGCACCATGGACTAGATTGGCCCAGAAGGGTGCTTAGTTACGTTGGTCCGATGATTGTGAGGCGAGCTTCCAGAAGCTCAAGACAGTTTTGACCACAACACCAGTCCTTGTGTTGCCTTTTGGGTCGGGGATATATACTGTGTATTGAAATGCTTCACGTGTTTGCTTGGGGTGTGTATTGATGCAGGAGGGATGAGTTATTGCATATTCTTCATGCCAGCTGAAGCCCATGAGAAGAATTGTCTTGTGCATGATTTGGAGTTGGCCGCAATTGTTCATGCTCTTAAGATCTAGAGGCATTATCTTTATGTGGTACCATGTGAAGTTTACACTGATCATTGCAGCTTGCAGCATTTGTTCAAGCAAAGGGATTTCAATTTGAGACAGCGTAGATGGCTTTAGTTACTGAAGGATTATGAGATCACCATTCTTTATCATCCGGGAAGGGCGAATGTAGTCGCGGAAAACTTGAGCAGGAAGGCAGAGAGTATGGGTAGCTTGGCATTCATTTCAGCATAGGGGAGGCCACTCACCTTGTATATTCAGTCCTTGGCTAATAGACTTGTGAGATTGGATATTTCAGAGCCCAGCTGAGTTCTTGCTTGCGTCGTTACCCTGTCCTCACTATTGGAGCATATCAAGGCTCGACAGTTTGATGATCTACCCCCGTTGGTTCTCAGAGAGACGATACTATAGGGTAGTGCCAAGAAGGTTTCTATTGGAAAGGATGGTGTTCTACGACTCCAGGGTTGTCTATGTGTTCCTAATGTCGATGGCCTGAGGGAGAGGATCCTAGAGGAGGCGCAAAGTTCTCGATATTCCATTCACCCAGGTGCTATGAAGATGTACCGTGACCTGAAGTAGCATTATTGGTGGCGGCGGATGAAGAAGAACATAGTTGAGTATATAGCTAGATGCCTAAATTGCTAGCAGGTTAAGTATGAGCACCAGAGGCCAGGAGGCCTACTCCAGCAAATGACCATACCTGACTGGTAGTGGGAGCGCATCACTATGGACTTCGTAGTTGGGTTGCCATGGACTTTGCAGAAGTTGGATGGAGTTTGGGTCATTGTAGACAGATTGACCAAGTCGGCACACTTTATTCCTGTGATGACTACATATACTTCAGAGAGATTGGCCCATATTTATATCAAGGAGATGGTTTGGCTGCATGGTGTGCCCGTTTCCATCATTTTAGATAGAGGTCCTCATTTTACTTCATATTTCTGGAGAGCGGTATAGAGTAAGTTGCGGACCCGCATAGAGCTCAGCACAACATTTCATACGCATACCGACGGTTGGTCGGAGCGGACAGTTCAGATATTGGAGGACATGTTCAGAGCATGTGTGATTGACTTTGGAGGGAAGTGGGATTGATTCTTTCCTTTGGCCGAGTTTTCTTACAACAACCATTATCAGTCCAGCATCGAGATGGCTTCGTTCTAGGCTTTATATGGTCGGCGATGTCGTTCTCCCATTGAGTGGTTTGAGCCCGGCGAGTCTAGGTTGAATGGTACTGATTTGGTGAAGGATACCTTGGAAAAGGTAATGTTGATTCAGGAGTGACTCCGCACAGCACAATCCCGATAGAAGAGTTAAGCGGATTGGAAGGCACGTGACTTATCATTCATGGTGGACGAGAAAGTTCTCTTGAAAGTCTCGCCGATGAAGGGGATCATGAGGTTTAGGAAGAAGGGCAAGTTGAGCCCAAGGTTTATAGGCCCATTTGAGGTGTTGAGGCAAGTTGGGGAGGTTGCTTATGAGCTTGCTTTGCCTCCCAGTCTATCGGGAGTTTATCCGTTTGGCTAATCTAACCTATGTTCGGGATATTACCACAGAGTCTCTGATGATTGATTTAGTTCCAGTAGTTCGGGAGTTCACCGATGTGTTTCCTTCTGACCTTCCAGGCATGCCACCAGATCGTGATATCGATTTCTGTATTGACTTGGCTCCAGGCACTCAGCCTGTATCTATCCCATTATACCGTATGGCTCTGAAGGAATTGAAGGAGTTGAAGGAACAACTTGAGGAGTTTCTAGCAAAGGGGTTCGTCAAGCCGAGTGTATCACCTTAAGGTGCACCAGTATTATTTGTGAAGAAGAAAGATGGGACTATGCGGATGTGCATTAATTACCGCCAGTTGAACAAAGTCACCATTAAGAACAAGTACCTGTTGCCATGTATTGATGATTTGTTTTACCAGTTTTAGGGTGCTAGGGTGTTTTCTAAGATCGACCTAATATCGGGGTACCATCAGTTGAATATTCGGGACTCAAATGTTCCGAAAACTGCCTTCCATATTAGATTTGGCCATTATGAGTTTTTAGTGATGTCTTTGGCTTGACAAATGCTCCAGCGGCGTTTATTGATTTGATGAACAGAGTGTCTAGGCCGTATATGGATTCCTTTGTTATTGTCATCATTGATGACATCTTGATTTACTCACGTAGCATGGAGGAACACAAGCAGCATTTGAGAGTGGTGCTTTAGACCTTGAGGGAACAGAAGTTGTATGCTAAGTTCTCCAAGTGTGAGTGTTGGTTAGATTCCATGGCATTCTTGGGGCATGTGGTATCAGGCGAGTTGGGAAGGTTGCTTATGAGCTTGCTTTGCCTCCTAGTCTATCGGGAGTTTATCCAGGTTTCCATGTGTCTATGCTCGGGAGGTATCATCCTGACTTGTCACATGTGTTACACTTCAGAACGATTTAGTTAGTTGAGAGTTTGGGTTATGAAGAGGAGCAGTTGCCATTGTTGATAGGCATGAGCAGGGCGAGGTTCCCTCAGCAGAGCCAACCTCGATCGATATCATGACAGCACCGGGCTTTCGGGAGGTCATGGACCGTATGCTACAGTTCATGGATTCTATGACCAAGGCTGGTTTATTTCCAGCAGACCCAGCCACATCTCAGGCGGGAAGGGGAGAATAGACCCCTACCGCTTAGGCTCCAGAATATGTGGCTGCTATATATCAGACCCCGCGTGCACTACCCGTAGGCAGTGCCCAAACAGTTGCAGCAGCGAAACCTGAGCCTAGACCAGTTGCGGCCGGTGAGCCGCAGAAGCTATTGGATAGATGGACTAGACTACACCCTCATGTCTTCGGAGGTGAGCGACATGAGGATC
>AWOL01S0017475.1:2061-14193 GCA_000715115.1 Nicotiana otophora
AACTTAAAGTAACTGGGAGTCAAAGATAATCTGAAGATATGCTCACCTGTTGATACTGACTCAACTCTCTCAATATAGTAAGTAAAATAGAAGTCCAGCCTTATAAGGCTCGGTATATATAATTGCTCTGTCGTAGTAAGCTCGCTCATAGGTGCTCAGCCATAGTAGGCTCTGTATCTCGACCATGCTGGGCTCACTCATAGGCGCTCGTCCACAGTAGGCTCGGTATATAATTTACTATCTGATCAGAGGTTGCCCAATAGGGGCCTGCCCATTGATTATAGCTCGATGGTAGTGAAAATATTATAATACTGTATATATATGCTCTATGCTCTCTTGACTGGAAGAAGACAATACTCAATTAAATATGAAGTCCTGATTAGGAGAATACTATAATTGATGAGACTAGGATAATGTATATAAGTTCGGGAGTATGAACTTCTCTTTATGCCTCTTTATCAAACACATATAATTACGAGATCATACCAAAATGAAGGAAGGGCTTAGCCTTAATATACCTGAGCTGATTCTCTTGACAATCCCTTTAACACCCGTTGATTGCGACAACACGTAACGGCATATCAAAGTAGGAAAAACTCCGTATGATATTATTGATAAAGATTTAACTGTACTCCCTTAAAATTGGAAATCCCATTGCTATTACGTAGTATAACTTCGTATGCATTTCTTGGCTGGAGATTCATCACTTTGTAGATTACATTAAGCACCTCTCTTTTGTGAAGTAACTCACGTTACTAACATTTTGTTTTGCTGAAGCAATGTATATTTATATGGAGATCATTATTTGGAGATGGGAGGAGGTGAGCATCTCTTATTTTGTGAATTTTTGACGAAAATCTTACATATCTTTTGTTGAATTTAAGAAGCCTTTTATGGCTTAGCTAAGACGACCTCTAAAAGTGCCACCTAGCAATTCAATTCAAGAGTCACTAATTGAATAGTGGCTTCCACATTTTGGGCCTTTTAGGCCTTATCCCATAATCATAATTATTTACTAATCTTCTTGATTATCTTATTAATCTCCGACTGACTGATAATTACCCAATTATCCCCATAATTAAGAATTCTCTCAAATTACTTAAAATGCTACTCACTTTTAACACACTTTATACACCTTGCTATCATGGTCATGTGGTACCTTGTATGGCACTAGGCCATAAATACCGGGTATTTTAGCTCGGGCCGCATTCTATCCCAAGATGTCAAACTTCGACGAAATTCATTTTCTTCGATTTGCTTATCCTTTCACCTTCACGAATTTACTCATCACTTGTTTGAAATAGCATTATACTTATAATCCCAAAATAATCTCATTCCCGAACTTACGTCGATTAACTTACGACAAAACTTTAACGTACAAAAATGCGGGATGTAACATCACATTTCCGAGCTTTCATCAATTTATTTATCGAGTACTTTCACGTACAAAAAAATATGGGGTGTAACATTATTCCCCCCTTTGGAATATTCGTCCTCGAATGTTGACTGATGCACTTATCATTCTCACAACCCATAGATCTTGCGAATACTTTAATATTCTCCTTGCCATTTAGGCAACTGTTCTTTGAATATATCCAAATTCCCCCCTTTAGTCCTCTTTCTCATACCACAATTTTCCTCTAACTCTTAGCCAATCTCTTGGCCTCACTTTGTGAACATATACAAAGCTTGATAAGATGTCCCTCTGGGCATCTATGGGTATACCGAAGTTCTTCATTCGGCACTTTGTTGAACTCACGAATATTGGTATACATTATTTCGTTTATCCATCCGTATAACTTTACTGCACCTAGGTAGGTCATACTATACCATAACTCTTACTTCGTTTTATTTTTACTAAGATCTGCTACCAAACTCCAGGTTACTTTCATTGCTTATCCCATATGTATAAATCCAAATCCTTTAATGCTCCCTCAGTACTGTTCATCTTAAAAATGACGGCCTAATCTCATCTCATACTTTGTGACTTTTGTCCATCCATTGTTGATTCACCTCAATATTGATCTACAATTTACCATTGATAACTTGGAACTTCTTACGTAATCACTAGGGCTCAATCGAGGAACATTTGAAGTGATTTTGGGCGATACTATACTTCCATAACCATATTTCATAGCATTCCAATGTGATTCACCTTATGTGGGTATTTTAATTCCGTACAATTCATGAATCCCTTTCTCCAAAATCATTACTCAATCGAAGGCCCAAACGTCATCCTTTATCTACCACAATTACACCCTTATTCTACTATCATAGCAACATTCTATCTCTTCTAAATGCTACTTATGATGAGTAACTCCTTTGAGTTCATTCAGGATATACTGAGCTTTATATAACTTAGAGAAATCATCAGCTCTCTTGTTTTCACGGGCTTAATCCCGAGAACTTATCCATTTCTCATTACCTTCTGCACCTGAGTATCTGGTACGTTGCTCACCTTTGCCTTAAAATCTCGCATCATATCTTCAATCTCTTTCATGACCTCCCTTCCACATAGGTATAATTCACATCCACAACTTGAAGCTCTGATTATAAAACTTGCATCTTTGGCGCATACACAATTCGGTGGGAGCTTCATATTGACTTCTTATGTGGCTGGTACTTTTCTAATTGTCTTTATCGTAGAGCCATTATAGAATATGGTTGTTCTGCTATCTCTCTTGCACCTCTTATATTAATATTGATTCCGTTATGTTCTCAATCATGATTTCTATAATTCTCTAGGTTCAATAATCAGACTCCTGATTTACTTAGTTTATTAAACTCTTTAGTTTTCTCTTCCTTCTGCTCAGCTTTCATGTAGGATTAAGCTATCTTCCGATATACACCTCCTGGTATTAGTTATTACTTTAGCCTTTCATGGGCACTATGGAATATCCATGATACAATCTTCTAACAATTCAATCCTTTGTCTATGCGCTGGGCTCAATTCTTTCTTTTAACTTATACCGGAGTCTTCTACGGTTGTATGAATGTCAACGTATATGCTACATGAATAATACTCCAAACTCTTAAGTACATTCATAACGTAACTAACTCTGGACCATTGAGCGAATAATTCCTTTTGTTCCTTCTCATCTTTCTTTAAACGTAAGCTATTACTTTTCCTGGTCTTTCCGCCTCCTTGTTGCGCCTTGACCTATCTATCGAGACCTGCGGGTGTGAAACGCAGTGTCCCAAGGCAAAAGGGACGCTAGTACAAATAATGTACCGAGTATGTAAGGAGTGAAAATCAGTAAATAATAGACATGAGAGAAACATGGAGTAAAAAACTCGACATGTACGTCTGCATAGCTCTGTGAATTATTTTATTTTTATAACGTCATGCATATGCGTATAAATGTCATACCATGCATAGGTATATGTGTTCATAACATCATCAAGCCTCTAAGGGCATCCCATCATATCATCTCGGCCACTGTGGGCAAATCATCAACGTATATCAACTGATCAGGTGGTTGTGCGTATATAACGCCATAACCTTTTTCCATATCCCATATACATATAATATACATATATACACGTATATAACACCATCTGGTCATGGGTCAATATACATGTATAAATGCATGAAATGCATAAGAAATACGTTAATAGTATTTTCTCAGAATGTCATAAAAATAATGTGCCTTAAGAAATACGTTAATAAGATTTTCTCGGAATGTCATAAAACAAATATGCATGTAGGATAAATTTTATCAAACATGTATTTTTGTGAGACCCATGAACAGAAGATATAATAATATTTTACATGGGGAATCAATACTATAGACACCCCTAATATTTCTATGAATAGAGTCGTTTATGGAAATTGTGCATTTGCTCGTTTCGTGTATATCATATTGATCATGCCAAAAATAAAGAAGGGATAGCCTTAACATACCTGAGCCATTTCTCTTGACAATCATTCCAACACACGTCAATTGCGACAACATGTAACGGCGGATCGAAGTAGGGAAAAATACATATGATATTGTTGACAAAGATTGTACCGTGCTCTCTTAGAATTGCAAATCCCGTTGCTATTATGCAGTGCAACTTTGTACGAAAATTTTTCCCAAAATCCGTCACTTTCCTTAGCTAATTCACGTTTCTCGTGAAT
Organism: Nicotiana otophora; assembly: GCA_000715115.1. Lineage (NCBI taxonomy): Eukaryota > Viridiplantae > Streptophyta > Magnoliopsida > Solanales > Solanaceae > Nicotiana > Nicotiana otophora. The sequence goes on from AWOL01S0017475.1 coordinate 6,185, forward strand.
TATAAGTCTTAGGGATTCTTGGAATTTTTAAAGCTTCATCTGTAAGCTTTTAGCAAGGTTCACATGAATTCTTTGTGAATTAGAAAAGTCTTATACCTTAGTGGGTGTGGGCCCCACTAAGGTGATGACTTAGTCTTCAAACAAGACACCTTATCAAATGAAATAAGAGTCATTCATTTGAGCAAGGGCTGCTGCCACTTTGGGTTTCAAGGCTAATCCAAAAGAGTTTTAATTTATTTTAGCTTGGGCCGTATTTTATCCCCAAATGTCAAACTTCGACGAAATTCATTTTCTTCGATTTTCTTACCCTCTCATCTTCACGAATTTACTCATCACTTGTTTGAAATAGCATAATGCTTATAATCTCAAAATAATCCTATTCCCGAACTTACGTCGATTAACTTATGATGAAACTTTAACGTACGAAAATGCGGGATGAAATATCTCATTTATGATCTTTCATCAATTTATTTATGGCGTACTTTCACGTACGAAAATATGGGGTATAACATCATTCCACCCTTTGGAATATTCGTCCTCGAATGTTGATTGATGCATTTATCATTCTCTTAACCCATAGCTCTTGCGAATACTTTAATACTCTTCTTGCCATTTAGGCAACTGTTCTTTGAACAAATCCAAAGGCCATGGCATTTCCCCACTTTAGGCCTCTTTCTCACACCACGAATCGTGGTCGGAATCCTTCCAATCTTGTAGTTGTTGCTACCTTTTATCATGTAGCTTGTACAACCCTGACCTTGTAAGTGCGCCTATGCGACTCTTCTCTCCTTTTTTCTCCAGCCTTTAGCCAATCTATGGGTCTCACTTTGTAAGCATATACAGAGCTTGATAAGATGTCTCTCTAGGCATCTATAGGTATACTGAAGTTCTTTGCTCGATACTTTGTTAAACTTATGAATATTGCTATATCTTATTTCATAGACCCAGCTATCCATTCGTATGACTTTACTGCATCTAGGTAGGTCATACTATACCATAACTCTTACTTCGATTTGTCGTTACTGAGGTCTACTACCAAACTCCAGGTTACATTCGTTGCTTATCCCATATGTAAAAATCTAAGTCCTTTAATGCTTCCTCATTATTGTTCATCTTAAGAATGATGACCTAATCTCATCTTATACTTTGTGACTTTTGTCCATCCATTATTGATTCGCCTCAATATTGATCTACAATATACCACTGATAACTTGAAACTTCTTACGTAATACCTTGCCACTAGGGCTTGCGTTACATCGAGGAATGTTTGAAGTGACTTTCCTAATCCACCTGGGGGCGATACGATACAATACTTCCATAATTGTATTTCATAGTATCCCAATGTGATTCTCATTGCGTAGGTATTTTAATCCTGTACAATTCATCAAATCATTACTCAATCGAAAGCCAAACATCATCCTTTATTTATTGCGATTATACCTTTATTCTACTACCAGGGCAGCATTCTATCTCTCCTAAATGCTATTAGTCTTAGACTCCTTTCAAATCATGAAATCACTCAAAACAACATCAAAACACCAAATTACCCTAGGATTCAAGCCTGAGAACTTCTAACTTCCCATATTCCGCAAACGACACCGAAACCTACCAAACCACGTCCGAATGACCTCCAATTTTACGCACATGTCACAAATGATACCACGAACCTATTCCAACTTCCGAAAAACCATTCCGACTCTGATATCAAATTTTCCACTACCGGACGAAATACCCAAATTTCCAACTTTTGCCAGTTCAAGCCTAATTCCATTACGGACCTCCAAATCACATTCCGGATGCACTCTTAAGTCCAAATTCACCTAACGGATCTAACAGAACCATAACAAATTCAAATCCGAGATCGTTTACATATAAGTCAACATCAAGTTGACTTTTCCAACTTACGCTTCTACTTTAGAGACTAAGTATCTCAATCCACTCTGAAATCACTCCGAACCCGAACCAACTAACCCGGTATATCATAATATAGCTGAAAAGCACAAAAGGACACAGAAATGGGGGAAACAGGGCTATGACTCTCAAAATGACCGGTCGAGTCATTACAATTGATGGGGGTACACTAAGGTACCAAGGGTGACTATGTGTTCCAAACGTGGATGGCCTCCGGGAAAGAATGATGACCGAGGCACACACTTCTAGCTATTCCGTGCATCCGGGCTCTACAAAGATGTATCATGATCTTAGGAAAGTCTACTGGTGGAATGATATGAAGAGGAATGAAGCGGATTTTGTGGCAAGATGTCCAAATTGTCAGCAGGTGAAGGCCAAACACCAAAGGCCTGGTGGTTTGGCACAGAATATAGAAATTCTGATGTGAAAATGGGAGATGATCAATATGGACTTTGTGGTAGGACTACCTCACACTCCTCACAAGTTTGGCTTGATTTGGGTAATTATGGACCAACAAACAAAATCAAAACACTTCTTATCCGTTAAGGCTACCGACACAACAGAGTAGTACGCTCAGTTATATATCAAGGAAATAGTCAGGTTGCATAGCACTCCAGTTTCCTTTATCTCAGATTGAAGGGCACAGTTCACGACTAATTTTTGGAAGAAGGTTCAGCATGGTTTGGGTACTCAAGTGAATCATAGTACAACCTTTCACCCGCAGACTAATGGGCAGGCAGAGCAGACTATTCAGACGCTCGAGGTTAAGTTGCGCGCTTGTGTTCTTGATTTAAGGGGTAGCTGGGATAATCATTTGTCGCTCATAGAGTTTGCCTACAACAACAATTATCATGCTATCATTCAGATGGAACCGTTCGAGGATTTATATGGTAAGAGATGTACATCTCCCATTGGGTGGTTTGAGATTGGCAAAGCGGAGTTGATAGGGTAAAACCTAGTGTATCAGGCTATGGAAAAGATTAAATCATTAAGGAACGGTTGAAAACTACTCAGAGTCATCAGAAGTCCTATTCAGATGCTCGTTGTAGGGATTTTGAGTTTAAAGAAGATGATTGGGTATTCTCGAAGGTTTCCCCTATGAAGGGTATAATACGGTTCGGTAAGAAAGAGAATTTGAGTTCGAGGTATGTCAGACCGTACAGAATCATTTAATGGATTGGTCAGGTGGGTTACAGGCTAGAACTACCTCCAGAGATATCCGTGGTGCACCCGGTGTTTCATGTATCCATATTAAAGAAGGTGGTTGGTGATCCGTTGCTTATTGTTCTGGTTGAGACTATTGAGGTTAACGAAGACATGACGTATGAAGAAATTCCAGTTGCCATTCTTTATAGGTAAGTTCGAAAGTTGAGGAACAAAGAAATTGCAGCCGTGAAAGTGTTATAGCGAAACCAACAAGTCGAAGAGGCCACTTGGGAGGCCGTGGAAGAGATGAAGAAGAAGTATCCTAATTTATTTGAATAGCGATGTAATTGTGTCCATGATGTTGAGAGTTAACTCTATATAAATTATGTTTTCCCTGTAAGGCTTATGTTGAGGTTGCTCCTCCTTGGTAAAGTAGTGTTTAGTGGCATTGTGGTCAGTGTTGTTTCCCTATTGTTTTACATCTTTGTATTGTGGTTATGTTGTTAGGACTGGTTTTGAGATTCTCTGGCAGGTGGATAGGCCCCAATTGCAGGGGAGTCTCTGGCAAAAGTTTTGGAAATTTAGGGAGTTAGTCAAAAATTTGGAACCGTTGTTGTGTGTTCTAGCAGTTGAGCCACATTGAGTGCTAATTTTGAATTTTGACCCTCATTTGAGGATGAATGATCTTAAGCCGGGAAGGATGTAAGGTCCCGTAAAATTTTACCTAAAACCCGGGGTTTCGTGGTGCCGAAGTAGACTTATATGTTGAAGATCCGTAGTTCAGACATTTTGGGTTGAACAGTGCATTGGGGAGTTGAAGAAAATTTTTGGAAGTGCATGACATTTCTACGGTCCATTCTGCGGTTGCTACATTGATATGCGAACAGCAGATCCGCCGCAGATTTAAGCAGAAACTTGGGAAACTTTTTTAATCTTTATGCGGTCCATTATGCGGCCGCATAATTATTATGCGATCTGCATAACCTATCGCAGACCCAGCATGAAAATTTCGGGCATGGGAGTTCTACGGGGCATTATGCAACCGCATAATTGGTCTACGGACCGCAGACCGGCCGCAAAAAGAGGCAGAATTGCCCAGTTCCGGAGGGCCATTGTGCGGAACGGAGAAGCATTATGCGGTCTCATATAAGATCACAAATCTGCGTCGGGGGTTTATTTTCCTAATTTGTTTTACCCAATCCTAATTTTGATTAAAAGCCCTTGGGGCTCATTTTGAGAGAGAAATTTAATATTTGAAAAATAAGGGAGAGTGTTCTACGGAGAGAGGAGGAGACTCTATGCTAATTGCTCATCAATTCTTGCTCAAGACTTGGGGAATTCACAAGGAATACTCACAAGGTCTTCATCCAAGAGGTAAGGTTCTAACCCTAGTCTTCAATTTCGAGTTTAGGTAGGAGATGGGTAATTGGGAGTATAATTATTGGGTATGAGAGTTGTTTATTTTACATGCATGTACCATCAAGGGTAGTACGAAGATTGTCGCTCTCTTTTGGGTAAACTTTGGGTAGTGGAATGAAAGAATCCACCATGGGAGGACCTTGAAACCTTAATGCGCACGTTCAGGCTATACTGAGCTTTCTTAACTTAGAGAAACCATTAGCTCTCTTGTTTTCATGACCTTATTCCTGTCATAAAATCTTGTCGCTTTACTATACTTTAGCTTGCGACCTATACGTATCCATTTATACTACTCACAACCTTCCTTCAACTTACTTGCATCATAGATTTTCTTATGTTATTCTGGAACATCAAGCGAGACATCACATCGTCTCTAACTCTTCTTTACTCTCTTGACTAGGTCTCTCGGTACCTAGAAACCATAGGCTGAAAGATATGCCATCAATGACACTGCTATCATTCCTGGATATTTAATCCCAATGCTTCTAGTCCTTTATCTGAAGTATAGATTGTTCGCAACCTTCTGCATTTGAGTATCTCGTACGTTGTTTACCTTTACCTTACTTACCTTAAAATCTCGCATCACATCTTCTATCTCTTTCATGACCTCACTTTCACACAGGTATAATTCATGTCCATAACTTGAAGCTCTATTATAATACTTGCACCTCTGGTGCATGCACAATCTGGTGGGAGATTCATACTGACTTCTTATGAGGTTGGTACCCTTCTAACTGGCTTTATCGTAGAGCCGTTGTAGAATATGGTTGTTGTAACATCTCTCTTGTACCTCTGATATTAAGAGTAATTCTACAATGTTCTCAATCATGATGTCTAAAATTTTCTGGGTCCAATAATTAGACTCATGATCCATTTGGTTGATGTAACTCGTTAGTTTCGTCTTCCTTCTGATCAGCCTTCATGTAGGCTTGAGCTATCTTCCGATCTGCGGCTCCTAGTATTAGTTATTACTTTAGCCTTCCATGGGTGCTATAGAATATCCATGATGCAATCTTCTAACAATTCAATCCTTTATTTATACCCTGGGCTCAATTCTTTCTTTTAACTTATACCGGAGTCTTCTACGGCTTGTATGATTGTCAACATATATGCTTCATGGATAATACTCCGAAATCTTAAGTGCATTTATAACGTAACTCACTCTGGATAACTGATCGAATAATTCCTTTCGTTCCTTCTCAACTTTCTTTAAATGTAAGCAATTACTTTTCTTGGTCGTTTTGCCACTTGTTGCATGCATACTTAGCTTATCTTAGTTCCCACGCATGCCGAAATTTTCGTGCAAATCATATGATCTCGAATATTACTTTTGATTTTTCTTCCCGTTCCTTAGCCACGGTAGGTTCCACTTTCTCATAGAGTGCATACAATATTGTAGTGAGACTATTTTTACATGACCAATTCCTCTTTAGGTCACTGTGCTTAGGTTGAAGCCTTCTTCCTTATTTCCTTAACTAGTCTTTCATTGTAGTACTTAGGGAAGACCTTCTGACTCTTGTAAAGCTGTGAGCTTATTACATCGTATACTTGACGGAATTTTTTATGTTCTTCCTCGCCTATAATTATCCGTAATTACTTATTTCCACGCCTTTGTGCTTGTAGGGTTACTCCTGAACTGAAGTTTTGACTGTCTTCCCAAGGAGACTATCTTTTATTTCCATAACATTCATATGGTACCTTTAACTACCCCAGCTCTTATCTGAATATTTCTCAAGGGTCACGATGTCGTATCTGTGAGACTGAATTCCCCATGTTGGGGTTCACTATGTACGTCTTACACAATCTCTTGATTTGTTTGTGACCTCTTGTCTATCCATAACTAGACTCCTCCTGAATCAACTACTAATTGCTCGTTGGTCCATTTGCATATCTATATTCCGCATAATCCCTCTTGGGTTATTCCCTTGTCTTAACTTACTTCTTGCACTGGCTCCTTATTTATCAATAACATCTCCGGTAGGAACCCTTACTTCATTTCCTTGACATCATGTTTGCATAATGTTTTGGAATTGTAGCATATCTGTAGGATTTGAATCAGTGCAATCTCATTCCTTTTCTTATTCTTTTCGCATTCTTTTACCATTCCATAGTTACTAGAACCGCTTAATTCTGATTTAATGCCACATCACTCCATATTCCTCCCTTTTAGGGGAGCACTAAGATTTAGTGTTACGATGATCTACATATAGATGTTTTACCTTCTCATCTTTGGCATCATTTCACATCATAGATGATCCTTACTCGCCTCGCGGAAATCCTTCTGTACCAAGGATAACAAAATTCCTCACTCGCGAGGGTGACACTTAGTGTAACTGGCACATACAGTCCCTTAAGCTTAACTTTACTCACCTTGCTTGCTTTAGGGAAGCGTCTTCCTGAATGACCTTTAAAGGGGATTCTTTTATCGTCTATTCTATTATCGCCGGGATGTAATCTCTGAAATTCTCATGATGCCGACTATTACTCAGTCCCCAGTTCATGCCTAGTTTATCTTGTTCATCAGTCCATGCTGATTTCTTATTACTCTGGGGTCTAACTTTTCCTTTTGGTAGTCGCGTTGGAGTCACGAACTTATTTCTTGAAATGAGGATATGAATTTATGGCCTATACTCTTTTGTTGTCTCAAGGCCTGTCACTTCTCGTCCATTCCTTCACTTGACTATAGACTCTGTAATACTGTCATCTTTTTGATCTACCGTTGTCATCCATGTATCACATCTTACTCATAAATGCTTCATTAACTCTCTTCTTATTTCCTGCAAACATTTATGTCTGTCACTTTATTCTGAAAACTCGAATAAGGTATTCTTTTGCTTTTAGCTCCCCTTGCTTCATCTATTGGCTCTTTGAGTTGCCTAACATTCTTTCATATACCTGACATCTTGCCTTCTCTTATACTAATTCGGTTAGCCCCCATAGGGCATAAATGAGATGGGTGTGGCCAATTGTACATACCTATATTATTATTGAAGGTAACTCAAAAGGCTTATATTTCTCTGCCTGAATTAAAAATACCGATAATCTTTATTAATTGGGTACCTCGTACCCTTCTCATCTTGCTCCTTTTACTTGTTGAATCTTGTATCTATCTTCTGAATCTCTCATAGCCTTTCACCATAGGGGTGGATAGATATTATTGCCTTAAGGCTCCTTATCAAGAGGCTTTCATATTTTAGTACACACTGAATACCTCATATTTATCCATCATAAGCATGATGCAAAAATTGAGTTCCTCTCACTCAATTCTTCCACATCTATATCTCTTACCAACCATCTTTCTGGATGTAGGTATCGTCGTATTATGAATAAGATAGAGTTTAGGAAATTGAGTTCTTAAAACTGAGCTCTACCACACAATCTAGAGTAAGAAGAAAGAGTGACAATCCTAAATGCCCTGTAGCCTACTGCTTATAAGTGTGGTGCACGACACATCCATAAACAAGACTCTACTAGACACGGCTTGTAGACTCCCTAGGACAGAACTGCTTTGATACCACTTTTGTTATGACCCA
>AWOL01S0017475.1:14378-73074 GCA_000715115.1 Nicotiana otophora
GACCGATGGGCCGCGATGGGCACCCGGTACCTTACTCAACCGAGTACCAACGTAACGTATCTTTCTTATTACATCATCATATACACGTGACATACGGGCCTAATAGGCCAACATCATCATTTATAAACTCAAAACATAAACCGACAAGGCCGTAAAATCTTTCACGCACACAACATATGTCTACAAGCCTCTAAGAGTACATAAATGTCATAAAGGCCGGGATAGGGCCTTGCCATACTAATCAGTACATGTCCTAATCATACTGACCACATAAGCAACTCTGAAACAAAGGGAGTGTACCAACATCTTCCGTTGAGCTGATCGCCTACATGGAGGATTCTCGACCTGTCTATCGAGACCTGCGGGCATGAAATGCAGCATCCCTAGGTAAAAGGGATGTCAGTACAAATAATGTACCGAGTATGTAAGGAGTGAAAATCAGTAAATAATAGACACGAGAGAGACATGGAGTAAAAGACTCAACATATACGTCTGCATAGCTCTGTGAATCATTTCATCTTTATAACGTCATGCATATGCGTATAAATGTCTTACCATGCATAGGTATATGTGTTCATAACATTATAATGCCTCTGAGGGCATCCCATCACATCATTTCGGCCACTGTGGGCAAATCATCAACGTATATCAGCTGATCACGTGGTGGTGCGTATATAACGCCATAACCTTTTTCCATATCCCATATATATATATAATATACATATATACGCATATATAACACCATCTAGTCATGGGTCAATGTACATGTATAAATGCATGAAATGCATAAGAAATACGTTAATAATATTTTCTCGGAATATCATAAAAATAATATGCCTTAAGAAATACGTTAATAAGATTTTCTCGAAATGTCATAAAAGTAATATGCCTGTAGGATAAATGTTATCAAACATGTATTTTTGTGAGACCCATGAACAGAAGATATAATAATATTTTACATGGGGGAACAATAATATAGACACCCCTAATATTTCTATGAATAGAGTCGTTTATGGAAATTGTGCATTTGCTTGTTTTGTGTGTATCGTATTGATCATGCCCAAAATAAAGAAGGGATAGCCTTAACAAACCTGAGCCGATTCTCTTGACAATCATTCCAACACACATTAATTATGACAACATGTAACGGCGAATCGAAGTAGGGGAAAATTTATATAATATTCTTGATAAAGATTGTATCGTGCTCTCTTAGAAATGCAAATCCCGTTGCTATTATGCAGTGTAACTTTGTACGAAAATTTTGCCCAAAATCCATCACTTTCCTTAGCTTTAATTCACGTTTCTCGTGAATTAGAAGTCTTAGGGATTCTTGGAATTTTTAAAGCTTCATCCGTAAGCTTTTAGCAAGGTTCAGACGAATTCTTCGTAAATTAGAAAAGTCTTATACCTTAGTGGGTGTGGGCCCCACTAAGGGGATGACTTAGTCTCCAAACAAGACACCTTATCAAATGAATTAATAGTCATTCATTTGAGCAAGGGCTGCTGCCACGTTGGGTTTCAAGGCTAATCCAAAAGAGTTTTAAATAATCCTCCATCAACTTTTTAATTAACTTGGTAATCCTCCACTAGTTCAATAATTAACCAATTACCCACATAATAAGAATTATCTCAAATTACATAAAATACTACTCACTTTTAATACACTTTATACACCTTACTATCATGTCCATGTGGTACCTTGTATGGTACTTGTCCATAAATACTGGGTATTTTAGCTCGGGCCGTATTTTATCCCCAAATGTCAAACTTCGACGAAATTCATTTTCTTCGATTTTCTTACCCTCTCATCTTTACGAATTTACTCATCACTTGTTTGAAATAGCATAATACTTATAATCTCAAAATAATCCTATTCCCAAACTTACATCGATTAACTTATGACGAAACTTTAACGTACGAATATGCGGGATGAAATATCTCATTTATGATCTTTCATCAATTTATTTATGGCATACTTTCACGTATAAAAATATGGGGTATAACAGGCCACACCCATCTCAGTTATGCCCTATGGGGGCTAAGATCTCCTTGTGAGGCACCCAGATGGTGCCCTCTAGAATATTACAATTAGATGTGAATACTAGCATGATCAAAAAAAATTCAGAAGATAGGCACTGATAGCCTGGAAGGGATAAATATTACCTTAGTATGGCTCCCATCCCTAGTAGAGCGAGGACGTTGAGCAACCAGAAGAGCCGATGAATGAAGCAAGGGGAGCTAAAAGCAAAAGAATGTCTTGTTGAAGTTTTCACAAGAAAGGGATAGGCAGAAATATTAGTAGGGAAATGATAAGAGATATAAGGAAGCATTATGAGTAAGATGTGATACATGGATGATAACGGTAGATCCAAAAGATGACAGTATTACAAGGTCCATAGTCACGTGAAGGAAGAGACGAGAGATGATAGGCCTTAAGACAACAAAAAAGTATAGGCCATAAAGTCATATCCTCATTTTGAGAAATAAGTTTGTGACTCTAACGTGATTACCAAAAGGAAAAGTTAAACCCCAGAGTAATAGAAATCAGTATGGAATACTAAAGAAAGAATGCGATAAAAATGAGAAAGGGATGAAATTGCACTTACTCAAATCCTACATACATGCTACGATTCTAGAACATTATGCAAACACGACTTCAAGGAAAGGAAGTAAGGGTTCCTGCTTGGGATGTAATTGATAAATAAGGAGCCAGTGCGAGAGGTAAGTTAAGATAAAGGAAATAAACCAAGAAATATTTTGCGGGATATTGATATGAGAATGGGTCAACGAGTAATTAGTAGTTGATTCAGGAAGAGCCTAGTCATGGCTAGACAAGAGGTTACCGACAAATCAGCAGATCATGCAAGATGAATATAGTGAACCCCAACATAGGAAATTCAGTCTCGCAGATATGACATCGGAACCCTTCAGAAATATTCAGATAGGAGTTGGGGTAGTTAAAGGTATCGTATGAGTATTACGGAAATAAAAGAAAATGCCACTGGGAAGACAGTCAAAACTTTAATTCAGAAGCAAGCGTACGAGCACATGAGTGTAGAGGATTCAGAGGGTCTCCCCTAAGTACTACAATGAAAAACTAGCTGAGGAAATAAGGAAGAAGGCTTCAACCTAAGCACAGTGACCTAAAGAGGAAATGGTCATGTAACAACAGTCTTACAACAACATTATATGCACTCCATGAGAAGATGGCACCTGCCGTGGCTAATGAACGGGAAGTAAAAGCTGAAGTAATACTCGAGATCATATGAGTTGCACGAAAATTCCGGCATGCGTGGGAACTAAGATAAGCTAAGTAGGCATGCAACAAGGAGGCAGAAAGACTAGGAAAAGTAATAGATTACGTTTAAAGGAAGCTGACAAGGAATGGAAGGAATTATTCGATCAATGATCCAGAGTTAGTTACGTTATAAACGAACTTAAGAGTTTGGAGTATTATCCATGCAGCATATATGTTGACATTCATACAGCCGTAGAAGACTCCGGTATAAGTTAAAAGAAAGAATTGAGCATAGGGCATAGACAAAGGATTGAATTGTTAGACGATTGTATCGTGGATATTCCATAGTGCCCATGAAAGGCTAAAGTAATAACTAATACCAAGAGTCGCAGATCGGAAGATACTTAAGCCTACATGAAGGCTGATCAGAAGGAAGAGGAAACTAAAGTGTTTAATCAACTAAGTAAATCAGGAGTCTGATTATTTGACCCGGAGAATTATAGAAATCATGATTGAGAACATAGCAGAATCAATCTTAATATCAAAGGTGCAAGAGAGATAGCACAACAACCATATTCTATAACGGCTCTACGATAAAGCCAATTAGAAAAGTACCAGCCTCATAAGAAGTCAGTATGAAGCTCCCACCGGATTGTGTATGCACTAAAGGTGAAAGTGTTATAATCAGAGCTTCAAGTTGTGGATGTGAATTATACCTATGTGGAAGGGAGGTCATGAAAGAGATAGAAGATATGATGCGAGATTTTAAGGCAAAGGTGAACAACGTACGAGATACTCAGGTGCAGAAGGTGACGGGAAACGGATAAGTTCTCAGGATTAAGCCCGTGAAAACAAGAGAGCTGATAATTTCTCTAAGTTATAGAAAGCTCAGTATAGCCTGAATAAACTCAAAGGAGTTACTCATCATAAGTAGCATTTAGAAGAGACGGAATGCTACTATGATAGTAGAATAAGGGTGTAATTGCGGTAGATAAAGGATGGCGTTTGGGCCTTCGATTGAGTAATGATTTGAAGAAAGGGATTCATGAATTGTACGGGATTAAAATACCCATGTAAGGTGAATCACATTGGAATGCTATGAAATACGGTTATGGAAGTATAGTATCGCCCAAAATCACTCCAAATGTTCCTCGATGCAACGTGAACCCTAGTGATTACGTAAGAAGTTCCAAGTTATTAGTGGTAAATTGTAGATCAATATTGAGGTGAATCAACAATGGATGGACAAAAGTCACAAAGTATGAGATGAAATTAGGCCGTCATTCTTAAGATGAAGAATAATGAGGGAGCATTAAAGGACTTGGATTTTTACGTTTGGGATAAGCAACGAAAGTAACCAAGAGTTTGGTAGCAGACCTCAGTAAGGATAAATTGAAGTAAGAGTTATGGTATAGTATGACCTACCTAGGCACAGTAAAGTCATACGGATGAAAAAACGAAATAAGGTATAGCAATATTCGTGAAGAACTTCGGTATACACATAGATGCCCAGAGGGACATCTTATCAAGCTTTGTATATGTTCACAAAGTGAGGCATAGAGATTGGCTAAGAGCTGGAGGAAAGTCGTGGTATGAGAAAGAGGACTGAAAGGGGAAATTTGGATTTATTCAAAGAACAGTTGCCTAATTAGCAAGGAGAATATTAAAGTATTTGCAAGAGCTATGGGTTATGAGAATGATAAGTACATCGGTGAACATTCGAGGACGAATGTTCCAAAAGGGGGAATAATGTTACACCCCATAATGTTTTGTACATGAAAGTGCGCCATAAATAAATTGATGAAAGCTCAAAAATGAGATGTTACTTCCCGCATTTGTGTACGTTAAAGTTTCGTCGTAAGTTAATCGACATAAGTTCGGGAATGATATTATTTTGGGATTATAAGTATAATATTATTTCAAACAAGTGATGAGTAAATTTGTGAAGGTGAGAGGGTAAGCAAATCGAAGAAAATAAATTTCGTCGAAGTTTGACATTTTGGGATAGAATGCGGCCCGAGCTAAAATACCCGGTATTTATGGACTAGTGCTATACAAGGTACCACATGACCATGATAGCAAGGTGTATAAAGTGTGTTAAAAGTGAGTAGCATTTTAAGTAATTTGAGAGAATTCTTAATTATGTGGATAATTGGGTAATTATCAGTCAGTGGGAGATTAATAAGATAATCAAGAAGATTAGTAAATAATTATGATTATGGGATAAGGCCTAAGAGGCCCAAAATGTGGAAGCCACTATTAAATTAGTGACTCTTGAATTGAATTGCCAGGTGGCACCTTTAGAGGGCCTCTTAGCTAAGCCATAAAAGGCTTCTTAAATTCAACAAAAGATATGTAAGATTTTGGTCAAAAATTCACAAAATAAGAGTTGCTCACCTCTTCCCATCTCCAAATAATGATCTCCATATAAATATACATTGCTTCAGCAAAACAAAATGTTAGTAACGTGAGTTACTTCACAAAAGAGAGGTGCTTAATGTAATCTACAAAGTGACGAATCTCCATCCAGGAAATTCATACGAAGTTATACTACGTAATAGTAATGGGTTTTGCAATTTTAAGGGAGTACGGTGCAATCTTTATCAAGAATATTATATGGATTTTTCCTACTTCGATCAGCCGTTACGTGTTATCTCAATCAACGGGTGTTAAAGGGATTGTCAAGAAAATCGGCTCAGGTATGTTAAGGCTAAGCCCTTTCTTCATTTTGGCATGATCTCGTAATTACATGTGTTTGATAATGAGGCATAAAAAGAAGTTCATACTCCCGAATTTATATACATTATCCTAGTCATATAAATTACAGTATTCTCTTTATCGGGACTTCATATATAATTGAGTATTGTCTTCTTCCAGTCAAGAGAGAAGAGAGACTATATATACAGTATTACAGTATTTCCATTATTATAGAGCTATAATCGATGGGCAGACCCCTTTTGGGAAACCTTTGATCAGACGATAAAAGTTATATACTGAGCCTGCTGTGGCCGGGTGCCTATGAGCGAGCCCAGCATGGCTGAAATACAGAGCCTAGTATGGCCGAGTGTCTATGAGCGAGCCTACTACGGCATAGAAGTTATATATACAGAGCCTTATAAGGCAGGACAACTATTTTACTTACTATATTGAGAGAGTTGAGTCAGTATCAGCAGGTGAGAATATCTTCAGATAATCTTTGACTCCCAGTTACTTTCAGTTATTATATTATCAGTTGAGTTTCAGCTTTCAGTATATTTCCTTACATATTCAATACATTATTTCGTACTGACGTCCCTCTTCTGGGGGTGCTATATTTCATGCGTGTAGGTTCAGACAGACAAACAGACGGGTAGACCTCCTCATTAGGTATTACCCGAGTTCAGCTTGATCGGTAAGCTCCATGCCCTACGAAGTTGCCGGGTCTAGAGCTTTATGTATATCTTGTGTATATATGTATATATGATATGAGTAGGTCAGGGCCCTATTCCGATCACAGTATATCCATCAGTAGAGGCTTGTAGGCATATCCTGTCAGTTAGTGCAGTATTTTGGGCTTGTAGGCCTTTTATGTATATTTTGTTGGTTTGCCAGCTGTAGTAGTTATGACGGCCTTGTCGGCCCAACATTATATTGATGTTTAGTCAACATTTGCAATTGTCTTACAATGTGGCCCATGGCCAAAGTATGACATTATATGTTCAGAGTCCCTTAGTCGCAAGTTGGTACGCAAGGATAGGTGAGGCACTGGGTGCCGGTCTCGCCCCCCAGGTTCGGGGCGTGACATGAATGATAGCTAAGCACTTTCCTTAGAGGATGAATACGGAAATACTTGGCACTTGTTGAAACCAATAAGAACTCTCAAATGCTCATAAAAGAGGTTAAGGTTTATGTTGGAGGCCATTCTTGAAAATGAGGAGAAGCAAAACTTTGCACTCGAGGACTTGAAACAAGTACTAACACAAAATGATGAGAATATGCGCACCTTGGAAGATCAAATAAAACTATTGGTTGTCTCATTATGCCCACTAACTTGAGAGTATGGAAGGAGTTCAAGAGAAGTCCAACTTCGCGGCAGAAAGTGAGCTTTATTTTGAAGAATCAAGAATTGAACATCCGCCAACTGACTCCATACTTGTTGGTGATGCCGAGATAAAAATGGAATGAGTCAAATGGCATAATGGAGAACATGGTTGAACTTGACTCTAGTTCGGGGGATAAAGGGGATGTCAAAATCCGGAAATAATTGCAATTTAGAGGCTTGATGTCACATTCCAAGCATTTCTCAACATTGGAGTTGCATAGTGATATGGGAATTGAACTACACGAGTCAATGAGGGATTGCGGATAGGAAAGGCAAGGGCCATACATTTTACAATTTGAAGGTGCAAGAAGGCAAAATGACATTCCTCACATGAAAGCCAAGGAATGCAAAATGAAGCAAATGGAATATGGCTTGCTCATCTACTTACCACCCCCCCCCCCCCCAGCTCGTAGTCACAAACTTGAGTCCAAGTTAGGTGCCCAATTCATATCCTCCAAGTGGCGAGAGAAGAGACAAAGTTGGTAAGCGTCATGCCACAACATTAAATGTGGTGCTTGGTGGGAGGAAACCCATCGTGTTCAAATTTTAATTAATCTTTGAAATTTTCATTTTTCTTTTTAGAATAGTTTACTTTATTATTTTTGACTAATCTACCAAGTTTCAGGAAGTTTGAAAGTGTTGGAACAAAAGGTAAGGAGATTAAAGAATGAAAATAACAGCCAAACCCAGGCTGTAGTTACCGCATTTGTGAAAAAAAGGTCAATTGTGAATGTCTAACTTGTCGCAAATTCGAAGAAAATGTCGCAATTGCGAATTTTGCTGATTTTTCTTCACTCGCAAATGTGACATCGGAGGGTCTTTAACGGGCATTTTGCAGCACACTTAACAAAAACTCAGAAAACTTTAGGCTCTCAAACTGAACGACTATCGTCTTCATCGTTCTCCCACCTCTCAAAGTCCTTCATTTTCACTATTATTTGCAGGCATGAAGGTATGAACGCTTAATCTTTGTACTCTTTATTATTTGTAGCATCCTCTTATTCATCTTCACTCCTTGTGCTCTCAAAAACTACGGTTCAAATTGGCCCTTCCCTTTTATGCAAAATTGTTTGAAAATAGCTCAAATGATGTAGTTTTTTCTGTGTGAGGTTGGTTGAGAGCGTGTTCACCTTCCTTGGCTTGAAAATTGGGAAGCCTGAGTACCCAAATCCCTTCTAAACATGGAGTGCTTTAGTCGCACTTCCTTGGCCGAATCACAAAAATTTCTTCAATTCGTGGTTGTGTGTGAAGTTTATTGCATGGTTGTGTGCCTAAAAACTAATTGGGTTCTTTAAAAGTGTGCCTTTGCTCGAAATATTTGGGGATTGGGACTATTCTGTGCGAAAAGGCGATTGGGGATGATGAGATCGCAATTGTGATGGCCTCTTTGCATTTGTGAGCTTCGCATTTGTGAAGAGGTGATCGCAATTGCGAACATCTTTAAGTCTGGCAACCTTCGAATTTGCGAAGATGAACTCTTAATTGTGAACTCTAAAATTTCTGCTGCCTTCGCAATTGCGAAGAATATGTCGTAATTGCGACATCAGAGAGCAGAACTCTCATGAGCTGAAAATCCTGCAATTTTTTCTAAGGCTGGGTTTCGACTGTCCAATCATTTCTTTGGCATATTTGACTCATTTTGCAATGTATTTCATACCCATATCATGTTTTCACTCCAATCCTTTGTTTGCAGGTACCATCCGCTAAATATGAGCTCTAGTATTGTTGAGTCCACGCATGACAATGCTTTGGAAATTGAGGAGAACTATGACCAACATAGGTTCTTATCAACGGAATGCCAGAAACGGTACTATGCTAAGTTGATCTCGAAGAATTTGCTCCTGGAAAGTGGTATATTGATGGAAAAGGTCCATGAACGTCTTCCTGATTTCCATCGAAGGCTTGTGGATATGGGATGTACCTATTTTTCCCCTCAACCTTGCAAAGAAAATGAGCAATGGGTGAGGAAGTTTTATGCCAATCTCCTAGCCGTCAAGTTAAGAAATCCAAGCATGATGATACGGGGCAAGATGGTGAATTTCGGAGCTGAAGCTTTGAATCGAATCTATAATCTGCAGGATCATGACATGGCACCATTCTGTGCTAAGGATGATGCCTCAGGTGAGTGGTTGGTCTCCAAATTGGTCCCGCGTTCGGATGTTACATGAACAGCTGAAAAGAGAGGTATCACATCCAAAGAACTTACTACCAAAGCAAAGATATGGCTAGCCATCATATGCCGTCGGATCTCTCATGTGGGGAACATATGGAATGTACCAAAAATGAGAGCTCAAATGATAGCCTCCATTCTTGATGATATCCGGCTCAATGTTGGTGATATTTTCATCAATGAGCTGAGGGAATATCGGGTTCATGAGGATCAATCAATGATGTTCCCATCTCTCATCACTGAGTTGTGCCAAATTGCTGGGGTTGAGGAGGATCCTGAAAACAACTGGGTAGATCTGGGGAAGCCTATAGCTCCATTAAAGAAGAGAGGAGAGGGTGGTGATGTGAAAATCAAAAAGAGAAAATTGGGATCATCTTCTCAGACTGACCAGTGTAGCCAGCCATCATCTTCTGCAGGAGGACCATTTGCTATACTCATCGAAGAAATGCGGCAGATTTGCGACCTAGTAGTTGGCCTTCCACAGAGACTTGGTGAGACATATAGGGACCCTTTGCATGCGTCTCAAAGATAGAATTTCAAAAGTATCTTGATGATCAATAGAAAAGGGGGGGTCACCTTAAGAAGCTGGAGAAAGTATACACTAATTTAGCCATGGCGCACGGTACCTTGAATACTTCTCACGCCAAGCTGGCAAGTGCACACACCAGGATGAAGAAGAGGGAGAAGAAGCAAGATAAATTCTTCACCCCAATGTGGAATGGTGTGAAGGGGCTATGGAAAGTCCTTAAGCCTCGAGAGTCACTGCCATCGACCAAGCCGGAAGCTAAGATGATGCTACAATTCAGTGGTCCGAAGAAGAGGAGGAGGATGCGACTAAGGAGGAAGAGTCAGACAATGAGGAGAGCACTAGATGCAGTATTCAGGGAGCACCTTTCACCATTTTACTCTATTTTGTTTAGTTGCATTGGGGACATTGCAACATTTAAGTTTGGGGTGGCTTCTTGTATAACTATTGATATGGTAGATTGATATTTTATTTTTCATTATTTATTATGTTTGTGATGTGCTATATTAGTATGTTTATTAACTTCTTGTTTTGTTTATATAGTATGTTTTATTTACTTGATGTTTACTAGCTTCTTGATTTTTTTTATATATAGTATGTTTTATTTTATTGGCAATATCCTTGGTTTTCTTTATACCGCGGTTCTTTTTCCGAGGATGCCAATTTTCTTTTGAACCGAGTATTTTTGAGTAAATTGTTGTGTTGACTTTTCCCGATGATGGATACCTAGGATACTTTCTTAATGGAACTAGTCTTGTACTTTAGATATAGGTTTTGTTAATTTAGGAGAACCCCAATGTACTTAATGGAACTATATTAGTATGTGCCCATTGGCCAATTTGTGGCTTGCTTGGTACCAACATGATTTAAAATTTGGCATATGAATTCTTGACCTTTGAAAAAGAAAAATGATTGAATTAAGGATTATTATCATTTCTTTTAGAGTCAATTTTTGGCTCTTTGATTCATTAAATAGGCTATTAAGCTATATGTGACTTCTTTGAGTTTATTGGTTTCAATTGGATTTTGGATTGGCATTTCACTCGAATTTGCATGTGCCATGTGTGGTGAGATTTATAATGAGTTCTTTTACATTATTTGTAGTCTAGAACTTTCCCGGAATGTGCTTCAAGGCGAAATTCTAGATTAACTTGGTTTGAAAAATGATGTAAGGTCTTCCTTGGACGCTCTTTTGCCTTAAATTTCCTTCCCGTACATACTCTCCCTAGTCAACCCCTTTTGATCCTTTAGCTTTTTCTTTAGCAACAATGTTACAGTCTTTAACCTTTTGTTCTTTATTGATATATCTTTTGGCACCCCACCTCCCTAAGTGCTTTAAGAGTATAAATATAGGCTAAAAGCCTAAGTTTGGGGGTGACGATTGGAAAAGTTGTGATGTGAAAGTTTCTTAAAAGGTGAAAGGTAAACAAATACAAAAAAAGGATAGAAGTTGCTTAGTGGAACCTTCCTTGATTTTTGAAAAAGAAAAAAAATTAAGAATGAAGAAAAATGAAGGAAAAATAAGGAGTTGTGAATAAATGGAAGACTAGGTGATGAAATGAAGAAAAGGTGAAAAAGTTTTTGAATGAAGTGTGTTTTATATTGCGAATTATAGTGCATAGGTATATTTTGAGTCACTATTACCCAAATTGGACCCTACCTTAACCAAAACACTACATTACTATCCTTTAAGTAATTCTTGATTTCGAACCAAGCGTGTCTACATTAGTGGAGGAACTTGTGTGCATTTGAATATCTTTGTGAGAGAGAGAGAGAGAGAGTTAATTGTTTCCATTTGATATCCCATTTGTGTTTTAAATTGCATTTTAAAAGTTGGGATTCTCTCTTAAGTGTGAAGTCACATGAGATTTGAGTTGTAAAATTTAATCTAATTTCCAACTGGGAGGAACGAACAAGGAAAAGTTGTTTGTGATAAAAAGGTAAATTTTAAAGCTTTAGTGTCATGACTTGATTGCTACTTTGATTAACATGGTGTTTGAGCACTTGAATTGAAATACATTTATGAGAAACTTTTTGGTGATTCATATGCTTTGGATTAATTGTTGGTACTAATCAAAGTCATGTGTTTGTGCTTAAAGTTGACTTTTTAACTTGGTATGATGTTGGTGCTCTATTGAGTTGATTACTTGAGATTTTGTGCTTTGATTGCTTGAGGACAACTAATAGTTTAGGTTTGGGGGTTTGATAAGCTGGTATCTTACCAACTTATCTCTTCTTTAATCTTAGATTTTTGCTATGTTTTCTTGATAAAATAATGTATTCAATGCCATTTACTTCAATTTTACAGGTTTATGTGATTTAGAAGTGATCGGGAGAGAAACCAAGTGAAAACAAGTCAAAAATAAGTTGAAAAGAAGAATTCTAGAAAATGGCCTCAAATATCGCAAATGCGAGCAGAACCTTGAAAATGCGAAGTCTCGGTTATTACAACAGAAGTCGCAAATGCGATGGTAGGATCGCAAATGTGAAGTCAACCAGACAAGTCAACCTTCGTAAATGTGAACTCCTCCATCGCAAATGTAAAAACAAGTGCACATGGCCTAGTTCGCAAATGCGAACATCCATATTGTAAATGCGATGGTCAACAGTAGAGTCAAGGTTCGCAAATGCGAACCTTTCTTCGCAAATGCGAAGATCGCACTTCAATTCTGGGCACTTTTGTAATTTCATATTTTTTGGCTCCAAACCCTTTAATACACGACCTAGCTTACTGGAAACATATCTTTGGCTTATTTTTGGTCTTCTTGACTAGAGAACACAAGTCTTGGAGCTAGGGTGTTACATCCTGTACTTTAATACTAGGATGAGTCATAGTAATCCATATGAGCTTGAAGGGATTAAGACCATTCACGAGGTTAAAAAGGATTTGTGATTATGTTATTGTAAGATCACGTAAGTTTAACAACCTTGATACCGCTATATACATTTGATATGGTATTTTGAATTGAACATTGTTGTAAAAGAAGGTTTGAAAAATATGATTTTATATAGTTACTAATATTACTACTTTCGAATATGCTTTAAATTATACACATAATATGAGAAAGTTTATGAGCTTTTCTTTATTGTAAAGAAAGAAATTGTTTTCTCGCAAGAAAATAAGGTTATCTTTTTACCATTTTAAGAATCAAGCGTATGAAAATTTGTACTCTTTATACGAGATAAGGAAAATTAGAAGTTGAGAAAATATATGTATTTTTACATGGATGTTTTAATAAAATAATAGTATATGTATTGATTTTATATAGTATCATGATTTATTAATATTTTAATAGTAGTACTCTAGGATGAGAACAAGACTATGTTTGAGATTATAAGTATTTATGCTATTTCAAACAAGTGATAAGTAATTTCTTGAAGGTGAGAGGGTAAGCGAATCAAAGAAAATGAGTTTCGTCGATGTTTGACATTTTGAGATAAAATACGGTCCGAGCTATAATACTCGGTATTTATGGATTTATGCCATACAAGGTACCACATGACCATGATAGTAAGGTGTATAAAGTTTGTTAAAAGTGAGTAGTATTTTATGTAATTTGAGATAATTCTTAATTGTGGGGATAATTGAGTAATTATGGATTTTTAAGTAGGATTTTGGATAATTATTAAGGGGACAACAATTCACGTGGGGCTATGGGAATGTGGAAGAAAATTCCCACCTATTCTTATGCTTAAGGAGGTGGTGGCAATATTTCCTTATCTTATTTGCACTTTATCTCATTTGGTTGAAGAAAGCTATCAAGGAGGCAAAAAAATGGTACGGCATCTATTGATTTCCTTTCTTGTAGTAACGGATGCTATGATTTAAAGTGAGATGCTAAGATTTGCTAAGTAAAGAGTGGAGCTCAACAATTCACAAAGTGAGATACGTAATGCTTTCTAAGTAAGGGATGGTTTTCTCAGAAGGAATTCTTATGAACTCCTACAAGATGCAACGTGAATTACAAAGTCTAAGGGAGCACAGTATAATCTTTCTCAAGAATATCATACGGATTTTTCCCTATTTCGATCCGACGTAACATGTTTTGCCACAATTAACGTGTGTTAGAGGGATTGTCAAGAGAATCGGTCCAGGTATGTTAAGGCTATCCCTTCTTTTATTTTGGCATGATCCAAGTAACGATACATAAACGTAATGCTATTCCATAAGTGGTTCTACTCTTAGCAGTTAAGGATGTCTATGTTATTCATTCCTGTAAAGTTATATTCAAGTATGTCTATGTACATTCCTAATTCTCTATTGAGGTATATGATAAAGATCTTAATGTTTATAATATAGTGATACATGCATCTTCATGCATTTACCATTGAGCTATAGCCGATTGGGCAGTTACACATTTACCACCGAGCTATGGCCGGTCGGGCAGTCATGCATTTACCACCGAGCTATGGCCGGTCGGGCAGTCATGCATTTACCACCGAGCTATGGTCGGTTGGGAAGTTACGCATTTACCATCGAGATACGGCCGGTCTAGCAGTCATGCATTTACCACTGAGCTATGGCCGGTTGGGCAGTTACACATTTACCACCGAGCTACGGCCGGTCTAGAAGACATGCATTTACCACCGCACTACAGCCGGTCGGGCAGTTACCACTGATCAGTTGGGCAGTCATGAATTATACGATATGGATAATAGTCTCAAAGAGAAGCATTATATATATAAGTATACTAAGTATGCATATACGGTGGCACTTCAGAGATTTAGGTTGATTCTTATATCTCTTTAATTAATATTGACTTATGGATATGTTTCAGTTATGCCTTACATACTCGATACATTATTCGTACTGACATATTTTTATTGGGGACGCTGCCTTCATGCTTGGAGGTATAGATAATCAGTTTGACGATCACTCATGGTAGACGTGGTTAGCATTCAGCGAAGGATCGGTAAGACTACACCTCATTCGGAGTGTAGCCGAGTCTATGAGTCATCGTGTCAGAGTTTTGCTACAGACTTAAGGGTAGGCCGGTACCCTGTCCCATTTGATGTCAAATTATCTTAGAGGCTTTGTAGACAGAGGTTCATTTCATACAGTATGTTAGAGGCTAGTACGACACTGGGTGCCAGCCACGCCTCCCTGGGTTTGGGGCGTGACATAGGGTTCTTGCACACGCACATGGGACTTGAAAATTTGAAGCTTTTGGTTGAGAATTTCTTACCCATTTTTACTCATTTCTTCATTTCCTTTCTTTGTATTGAATATCTAAGTGTGTAATATTTTTTCCAACACTTGAATCTTGTTTATGGGAATATTCATATTTAAAGTGTGGATTAAATATCTTGTTGTGCTTATGTATTGAATGATTTTCATTAAATATTGAAGTGAGTTATTGTTTCTTTAATTATTCTTGTTCTTTAACGTTTCCAAAGGGATTAGATAACCTAATCACTTGCCCATTAACTTCGAATTAATCTAGGAAAACTTAATTTGTGGTTGAAAAAGATTAATTAATAAGAATTTGAGGCGTTAACCCTCATTTTATAGATTTCATTTAAGAATATAATTGAACTGCTTGTAGCCAAATAGGGTGGACTTAATCCTCTTAATTGTTTAGGGGATTATTCAATTATGGAGTTTTGTTAGTTTTCGGAAGAAGCTAATAAAGAATTATTATCCGAGGTTAATTAACATAAACTCGCTCATATTTGTAAAATCGTGAAATACATTGGATCGTTACTTGTGTGTAATTTTCCTTGTATCCATGCTTGTAGCCATTGATCATTTTATTTGCTTTCTAGGTTAGTTTACATTTTTGCATTTAGACATAAATACTTTCTCAAAACCCTTTTAAGTGTTTGGCTTAGCATAATAAGCGATAATTCTCTTACATTGCCCGATTGCCTACATATTGTTCTCTATGGGATTCGACCCTGACTCATAGTTGGGTATATTATATTGTATGCGACCATGTTTGCTTACTTTTGAGTAGTGAATTTGGACGTCATCATGTGATGTATATATGAGGTGACGAGCGTATATACATTTTCCATGGGTATTCATGCTCGAGGTAGATTTTAGCTACTCTATGCCTTATTTGGTTGTGTGTCTTACTTGATTCTATGTATTATTTAATTAATCGACTATGTGAGTATAATAAATCATGTTAGAGGAATGTTGAGGCTATATGTACCTTATGTTGAATATGATGAGTAAATCTTGAGACTTATTCTATATTTGCCTCGGAGATAGATACATGTAGGTTATAAACACACATCAGGACTTGTTCTTGTAATGTGCCTTTATTGGGACATGTGCACTCTGTAATACATATATGGTCCTTTGTGTGACTATTTGAACTTGGTTGCTATAATTGATTGTTATCCATTGCCATGCTTTATCTGTATTTTAATTGTTATCATGTCCTTGTGCGATTTATTGATAGGTTATGAGGATATGCCTCTTGATGATAGATTGTTATCTTGCATTGTTGTGATAATTGTTGCACATGTGGATATGTTGTGCGGGTTGATTTTTGATTCGTGGAGTATAAAGGTGGTATTTCAGTATTGATGTTGTGTGGAGTATAAGGGTGGCGATATACGCATGCAGCGACATAAGGGAGGCATTTTATTAATATGTGCATGCGGCGACATAAGGGAGGCATTTAATCGTTATGTGCATGTGGTAACATAAGGGAGGCATTTCATTGTTATGTGCATGCGACGACATAAGGAAGGCATTTCATTGTGATGTGCGTGCGGCAAAATAAGGGTGCATTGTGGGGATGTTATGTGATGGTCTAGGGGCGATTTTCATTATTTATGTTTATGTGGTGGTACGTGGGTGGCATCCTTCAATATGCATGTGACTTCCTTATGTGTGTCATGCATTTATTTATTTTTTGTTGCATTGCATTTTACATGCTAAGCTATGCCTTTGTTATTAGTTGATGATTTGATTGCCAAGATGAATTTACCTACGTGGAGTTGATATCTCATATTTGTTTTGAGTTGTTGGTCACATCGGATTGACGAGATGAGGAAGGTGTTATCATATATTAATATATCTGATTCTAGAAAAGCTCTCTTGAACATGTTATTTGGCAATTAATATAGAATCAGATTATATTGTGGCACGAGGTCCTTGCCGTACGTGTATGACATATGTTGTGGCATGAGTTCTTTGCCGTGCAAGGGTGATTGATAATGTGGGTGTGAGGTGTCATCTGTGTGCGTTTCTATTTGATGACTTGTTTTTGAAGTTGCGCCTTTACTTGTATTGAATTGTTATCACCTATTCTGATGAGATTATAGTTATTGTTTTTCTGCTATACTTCCTATTTCCAGTCTTTCATATATTGCACAAATTGTTTTACTGTGAGTATATTTTTACTTAAAAAACTCATTACTACTTCTCTGAGGTTAGTCAAAATACTTACTGAGGACATGGGTTGGTTGTACTCATACTACACTTCTGCACTTTGCATGTAGATTTTGGAGCAGAGTAGCTGTGAAGATGGAGCTTTGAATTTTGTTTATGGTATATTAGGATTTTATTTCTATTTATGTAACTTTTAAACAGCCATTGTATTTATTTCTCACATCAGTTTTGTAAATTTAAATCATAACTTATACTACCGGTCCTTGGAGTAGTTGTATTAAATCTCTTGCAGTCTTATTTATAATATTGATGATTTCTCATCGTAGTAGTAACTTAGTCAATCTGGCTTACCTAGAGAATTGGGTTAGGTTCCATCATGACATTGGTGGGATTTTGGGTCGTGCCAATAAGGTGTATATGGATCACTGGAGTCTTCAGCACCTATTCAAGCAGAAGGATTTGAACTTGAGGCAATGGGAGGTGGTTGAAGCAATTGAAAGACTGTGATATCACCATTATTTATCATCCAGAAAAGGCCAATGTGGTGGACGACGCTTTGACTAGGAAGGTGGAGAGCATGGGGAGTCTTGCTTTCATTCCAACTAGGAAAAGACCATTAGCTTTGGATGTTCAGGCTTTGGCCAACAGGTTTGTGAGGTTGGATATTTCGAAGCCTTACAGGGTTCTTGCTTGTGTTGTATCAAAGTCATCTTTGTTTGAGCGCACCAAGCCACATCAGTGTCATTAATTTTGGGGGCCAGTAGGATCGGTTTCTACCGTTTGCAAATTTTGCCTACAATAACAGCTACCATTCGAGTAGCCAAATAGCTCCTTATTAGGCCTTATATGGGAGGTGATGGTGTTCTCTTGGTTAGTTCGAATCTAGGAAGTCTAGGTTGTTGGGCATTGACTTGGTTCATGATGCTTTGGAGAAGGTGAAATTGATTTAGGAGTGATTTTATACAGCGCAGTCCTGGAAAAAGAGTTATACTTATAGGAAGACTTGTGATGCGCCATTCATGGCGGGTGAGAGGGTTCAACTCAGAGTTTTATCCATGAAGGGTGTGATAAGGGAAGAAGGGCAAGTTGAACCCTCGGTATATTGGTCCTTTTGAGGTTGTAGAGAGAGTTGGTGAGGTGGCCTATAGACTTGCTTTGCCACCCAGCTTATCGGGAGTTCGTTCGGTGTTCCATGTTTTTATGCTCCAGAAGTACTATAGGGATCCGTCACTATAATGACTCGGCGGTTGTTTTGTGTATTTGAGCCCCCTTTCCCCTTTTGAAGCTTCTTGTATGTGTATTTGTGGTTTTATGACTGGAGTATTGGTCTCCATAACCTGCTGAAATGGACTATCAGTCTCCAACTCCCATGCCATCCCAAGTTTGAGACCATAACTACACCCCTCGGTAAATCTGTGGACTATCTCTCTCACTCTAACAATAGAAACCAAAACAGGTGCATGATGGGATAACTCTCATGACCCAAATTCTCCCTCCGTGAAACGTCGTGACGGCACCTAGTCTCTATGACTAGGTATGCCTAACCCTTGCGGAAACGAAAGGAAAAACATAAAAATTTAAGAACTAACAGTAAAGGATATTTTAATAAGCAGTTGAGATGCCGCTCGGCATATACAATAATCAACTTTCGAAATATACATGACTCTCCCAAGAGCCGGAACACCGTAAGTCACAAGCTTCTATGAAGTTCTAACTGTTCTATACATCAGTGTCTATAGGAATAAGAGAAGAATCAACATAGGGGGATAGAGGGGGACTCTAAGGATCTGCAGGCGCGGGCAGATGTACCTTGAAGTTCTCCGAAACAGCAATAGCTGCAACTAAGGACGAGGCTGGTAAAAGGAACCTGGATCTGCACACGAAAAACATATGCAGGAAAGGGCGTGAATACACCACAGTGGTACCCAGTAAGTATCGTGCCCAACCTCGGTCGAGTAGTGACGAGGTCAGGTCAGGCCCACTGGTATATAATAATAAACACAGGAGAATAAGCAGTATAATAAGAGACTAAGTTTCAATGAAGGAAATCACAGTGAAATAACATAACAGTGCACGGAACTAAGCGACAGGGGATCTCCCGAGATACCGTCTCGTAGTCCCAAAAGTAAATATGCAGGGAGAACTCCCGAGGTACCGCCTCGTAGTCTCAAAGTAAATGTGCAGGGGGATCTCCCGGGATACCGTCCCATAGTCCCAAAAGTAAATATGCAGGGGGGGATCTCCCGGGATACCGTCACAAAGTAAATATGCAAGGGGGATCTCCCAGGATACAGTCTCGTAGTCCCAAAGTAAATACACAGTGCAATCAATTACAAATGACAAGTACCGCAAGAGAAATCTACAGTCTAGACTAAGTACAAGTTGGGAAAGAAGCAGGAATTCAATAGGCATGCTGCAAAGAGTTCAATTAAGGAAATAAGGCGCATAGACATGTTATTCTAAGCTAACAGGGTAACTACGCATGCTAGTGTATTCAATTAATGTTGAAACAGGGAATTTCTAAGTAAAGAAAATCAGGTTTTTCAACAAATAGCCTGCGTACGCACTCGACACCTCACGTAGACGACGCTCACATAGTAAAATAAGCACCAAATCCTAAGGGGATTTCCCCCACACAAGTTTAGGCAAGCCACTTACCTCAAACCAAGCTCAATCAATCCGTAACACTTCTCTTTCCATGAATATCCGGCTTCGAATGGCCCAAATCTAGCCAAAATCAATTACATACCATAAATACAACTATAAGATTTAATCTGATTAATGAAATCAATGCTAAATCAAGAAATTGGAAATCACCCTAAAAAACCTCCCCGTGCCCACATCTCGGAATCGGGTAAAAGTCACAAAATATGAACATACATTCACTCACGAGTTCACTCGTACCAAAATTATCCAAATCCGATGTCAAAATCCCAATCAAAACCCAAAACCTTAGTTGAAGAACTTCTTTCCATTTTTCCCAATTTTCAACCCAAATCCGAAATTAAATGATGAAATTAATGATAGTTCAATGAGAGATAACCAAAATCAAGTGTAAAATCATTACCCAATCGATGTCTATGAAAATCCCCCAAAATCTCGTCCAAATCCAAGCTCCCAAACTTAAATTTTGATACAAATGGCCAAACCCTCATTTTTGAAATGTTTAATACTGCCCAGTGATTCCTTAATCGCGATCGCGGAAATAGCCTCGCAATCATGAAGAACAACTTTGCTGCCCCAAAATATAACTCTACGCGAACGCGATGCTCTGGATCTCAGACTCACGCGATCGCGAACGTCCTCACACGTTCGCGATGAGCAAAGCACGTGGCCCAGCTTTGGTCCACTTAACCCTACGCGAACGCGACCTTGTCTCTGTGTTCGCGAAGCACCACCTCACTTCACTACGTGTTCGCATGCCCCTGTCTGCGAACGCAAAGAACAATTCCATCCTCTTGCCCAGCTAGCTAACATGGTCGCGGCGAGTATAAGGAAACCAGAACTCAGACACTAGAAACTTCAGCAACCTCCTAAGTCCAAAAATTGATCCGTTGGGCATCTGAAACTCACCCGAGGCCCCCGAGACCTCAACCAAACATACCAACCAATCCTAAAATACCATACAAACTTAGTCGAGCCCTCAAATCACATCAAACAATGCTAAAATCATGAATCACCCTCCGATTCAAACTTTTAGAAACTTGAAACTTCAAATTTCCACAACCGATGCCGAAACCTATCAAACCACGTCGGATTGACCTCACATTTAGCACACAAGTCGTATTCAACATTACGGACCTACCCTAACTTCCAAAATCGGAATCCGACCCCAATATCAAAAAGTTCACTACCGGAATGAGCTAATTCAAGCCTCCAAACCACATTCGCCAATTCAAGCCTAAATGAGCTACAGACCTCCAAAGCACATTTCGAATACGCTCCTAAGTCCAAAATCACCCAACGGAGCTAACGGAACAGACGAAATTCCATTCTGGAGTCTCTTTCACATAGTTTCGACTACGGTCCAAATCCTATGTCTTAAACGTCCATTTAGAGAATAAGTATCCCAAAACACTCCAAAAACCAAAACGAAACCTCCCGGAAAGTCACAATAGCATAAATAGATATTGGAGAAGCAGTTAATAGGGGATCGGGGCTATAACTCTCAAAATGACCAGACAAGTCGTTACATCTTTCCCTTCTTAAAACAATCGTTCGTCCTCGAATGAGCATAAAGACATACTTGAAGTGGTGAAATGATGAGGATAACGACTGCGCATAACATGCTCGGTCTCCCAAGTCGCCCCCTCAACCGGCTGACCCCTCCACTGAACCTTCACGGAAGTAATGTTCTTTGACCTCAGCTTTTGAACCTGCCTGTCCAAAATAGCCACTAGCTCCTCAACATAAGATAGATCTTTGTCCAACTGGACTGAGCTGAAATCCAATACATGAGCAGGATCACCGTGAAACTTTCGGAGCATAGAAACATGAAAAATCGGATGGACTCCTACTAGGCTGGGAGGTAAGGCAATCTCATAAGCAACCCCCCCAACACGTCGCAACACCTCAAATGGGCCGATAAACCGTGGGATCAGCTTGCCCTTCTTTTCGAACCTCATAACGCCCTTCATAGGCAAAACCCGGAGCAAGACCCGCTCTCTAACCATGAATGCAACATCGCAAACCTTCTGGTCCGCATTGCTCTTCTGTTTGGACTGGGCTGTGCGAAGTCGATCCTGAATCACCTTCACCTTATTCGGGGAATCCTGAACCAAGTCTGTACCCAATAATCTAGTCTCGCCCGACTCGAACCAACCCACTGGGGACCGGCACCGCCTACCATACATAGCCTCATACGGTGCCATCTGGATGCTCGACTGATAACTGTTGTTGTAGGCAAACTCCGCAAGTGGTAAGAACTGATCCCAAGCACCCCCAAAATCTATCACACAAGTGCAGAGCATATCCTCCAGTATCTGAATAGTGCGCTCGGACTGTCCGTCCATCTGAGGGTGAAATATTGTGCTCAACTCAATCCGAGTACCCAGCTCCTGCTGTACAGCCCTCCAGAATCGTGATGTAAACTTTGTACCTCAGTCAAAGATGATAGATACCGGTACGCCATGAAGCCTGATGATCTTTCGGATGTAAATTCAAGCCAGTTGCTCGGAAGAATATTTAGTCATCATAGGAATGAAATGAGCTGACTTAGTCAGCCTATCCATAGTCACCCAAACTGTATCAAACCTCTGCTGAATCCGTGGGAGTCCAACAACGAAATCCATAGTGATCCTCTCCCATTTCCACTCTGGAAACTCTAACTTCTGAAATAACCCACCCGGCCGCTGATGCTCATACTTCACCTACCGGCAATGTAGGTACCGAGCCACATACTCCACTTTGTCCTTCTTCGTCCTCCTCCAGCAGTAATGCTGCCTCAAGTCCTGATACATATTCGCGGCACCTGGATGAATAGAGTACCGCGAGCTATGAGCCTCCTGAAGAATCAACTCACGCAGACCATCTACATTAGGTACACATAGCCTGCCCTGCATCCTCAATACGCCATCATCCCCAATAGTGACCTCCTTAGCATCACCGTGCTGAACCGTATCCTTAAGGACAATCATGTGGGGTTCATCATATTGATGCTCCCTGTTATGATCATAAAAAGAAGACCGATAGACCACACAAGCCAATACTCGACTCGGCCCAGAAATATCCAATCTCACAAACTGGATGGCTAAGGCCTGAACATCCAATGCTAAGGATCTCTCTATGCTGGAAGATATGCTAAACTCCCCAAACTCTCCGCCCGGCGACTCAAAGCATCTGCCACCACATTGACTTTCCCCGGTTGGTACAAAATGGTGATATCATAATCCTTAAGTAGCTCTAACCACCTCCTCTGACACAAATTAAGATCCTTCTGCTTGAACAGATGCAACAAACTCCGGTGATCGGTGTAAATTTCACAAGGAACGCCATACAAATAGTGGCACCAAATCTTCAGGGCATGAACAATAGCTGCTAACTCAAGGTCATGGACATGATAGTTCTTCTTATTCACCTTCAGTTGTCTGGACGCGTAGGCAATCACCCTACCGTCCTGCATCAATACCGCGCCAAGACCAATCTGTGATGTATCACAATATACAGTGTAGGACCCCGAACCTGTAGGAAATACCAAAACTGGGGTTGTAGTCAAAGTTATCTTGAGCTTCTGAAAACTCTCCTCACACTCCTCTGTCCACCTGAACGGAGCACCCTTCTGGGTTAAGCCTGGTCGTAGGTGCTGCAATAGATGAGAATCCCTCTACAAAGCGACGGTAATACCCCGCCAAACCAAGAAAACTACGGATCTTCATAGCCGATGATGGTCTAGGCCAACTCTGCACTGCTTCCACCTTCTTCGGATCCACCTTGATCCCATCACTCGATACTACATGGCCCAAGAATGCCACTGAGTCTAGCCAAAACTCACACTTAGAAAATTTTGCATATAACTTCTTTTCTCTCAAGGTCTGAAGCACAGTCCTCAGGTGCTACTCATGATCCTCCCGAGTCTGGAAATACACTAGGATGTCATTAATGAACACAATAATGAAGGAGTCAAGATAGGGCCGGAACACACTGTGCATCAAATGCATAAAGGCTGTTGAGGCATTGGTCAGCCCGAAAGACATAACAAGAAACTCATAGTGACCATATCGGCTCCTGAAAGCAGTGTTCGGAATATCTGGCTCCCGAATCTTTAACTGATGATAGCCTGAACGTACGTCAAACTTGGAGAACACTCTGGAACCCTGTAACTGATCAAATAAGTCATCAATACAAGGCAATGGATACATGTTCTTCACTGTAACTTTGTTCAACTGGCGATAATCAATACACATATGCATAGAACCATCCTTCTTCTTTACAAACAAGACCGGAGCACCCCAAGGTGACACACTGGGCCGAATGAAGCCCTTATCAAGTAACTCCTGCAACTGCTCCTTCAACTCAGGAGGAGCCATACGGTAAGGAGGAATAGAGATGGGATGAGTGCCCGACAACAAATCAATGCCAAAATCAATATCTCTGTCGGGCGGCATGCCCGGAAGATCAGCTGGGAACACATCTGGATAGTCCCTCACTAGTAGAACTAACTCAACAATTAGGGTATCAGTACTGACATCTCTCACATAAGCTAGATACGCGTCACACCCCTTCTCAACCATTCGTTAAACTTTAAGAAATGAAATGACTCGGCTGGGAATATACTCTAAGGTACCTTTTCTCTAATCACGGTAAACCTGGCATAGCCAGCATCACGGTCTTAGCGTGACAACCAAGAATATCATAATGGGATGACAACCAGTCCATGCCCAAGATAACATCAAAGTCTACTATGTTGAGTAGTAATAAATTGGCTCGGGTCTCAAAACCACTAAAAGCGATCCAACATGACAGATACACGTAGTCCACAACAAGATAATCTCCCACAGGAGTAGACATATAAACAGGGGAACTCAAAGAATCCCGAGATACGCTCAAATGTGAGGAAAAATAAGAGGACACATATGAATACGTAGAGCCTAGGTCAAATAATACCGACGCATCTCTATGATAGACTGGAATAATACCTGTAATGATAGAGTCAGAAGCAAATGCCTCTGTACGAGCTGAAAGAGCATAATACCTGGCCTGGCCTCCCCCTCTAGGGCGACCTCGACCTTTCCGACCTCCACCTCGAGTTGGTTGAGCAGGTGGGGCGGTAGCTAGTGCTGGAATTATAGCCTGAGGACCCGGTGGAGTACATGGTGTCTGAGAAGTCTGTGGAGGTGCAACCCTCCTAAGTATTTGGCAATTCCTCACCATATGGCGGGTGTCGCCACACTCAAAACAACCCCTCAGAGGACGTGGCTATTGTGACTAACTCGGGTCAGGTCTGCTGGACTGGCCGCTAAAAGTACCCCGAGCAGGAGGCACACTAGATATTGGCGATGCATAATAAGGCTCTTGGGGCCTAGAAGGGGCTGGAACACTACTGGCGACTGGAAGAGCTGAATGAATGGAGAGACCCACATAACCCCTACCATGGCGAGCTGTTGGGGCACGAACTCTAGAATAAGAACAAGTCTCTCGAGACCTCTTGGCCTTTCTCTCCTCTCAGTCCCGGGAAACCATGCCCTCTAATCTCCTAGCAATACTCACAACTTACTGGTAAGGAATATACATCTCTAGCTCCCTGACCATACTAATCCTGATACTGGGGTGGAGTCCCTCAATAAACCGACGAACCCTCTCTCGAACTATGGCAACCAAGGCCGGTGCATGTTGGGCCAAATCACTGAAGCGGACTGCATACTCTAACACGGTCATAGCACCCTGGCGCAGCTGCTCAAACTCCACGCTCCATGAGTCCCTGAGGCTCTGAGGGATATACTCTCTCAAAAACATGTCCGAAAACTGAGTCCATGTAAGTGAAGCTACCTCATCTCGACTACTCAACTCATAAGTACGCCACCATTGATAGGCTGCTCCTCTAAGCTGGAAAGTGGTAAAAGCAACCCCACTCATCTCCGCTATGCCCATAGTACGGAGAATACGATGACACTCCTGCAGAAAACCATGAGCATGATCTGTAGCCAATCCGCTGAAGGTAGGTGGGTGGTACTTATAGTACTTTCAAGTCTGAGCTGCTCAACCTCAGAAGTGGCTATCCTAGTCTCGTGCTGAACCGGAGCTACCGGCGGAATAGGATTGAACTCTAGGGCCTGATCAACCTGGACCCTCTGCTCAGGAGTGCGGGCTGCGGGAGTCTGTGCCCCTCCCCCGGCCTGGGATATGGCGGGAGCTAACGGAATCAATCCAGCCTGAGCTAAGGTGCTGAACATGCTCATGAACTGGGCTAAAGTCTCCTGAGGGCTGGTGCAGCAATAGGAATCTCCGGTGCCTTCCCTCCAACTGGAACTGTTGGGGGCTCCTCTATCGTAGCTTGCGTGGGTGCTCTGGTTGTACCGCATAGTCGTACTCTACCCCGGCCCTGGCCTCTGGCGACTCTAGCAGGGGGTGCATGTGCCTGGTCGTCAGATCCTCCGGTATGGGTCCTCACCATCTATGAGAAAGAATAGAATAGAGAATATTTAGAATTTGATGCCAATAACTAGCATGATGAGGAATCAAAAGAAATATGTTTGTTCCTAACAGTTCCATAGCCTCCCGAAGATAAGTACAAACATCTCCACACTGATCCGCGAGACTCTAATAAACCAGCTTGTGACTCACGACACCTATGAACCTAGAGCTTTGATACCAACTTGTCACGACCCAAATTCTCCCTCTGTGAAATGTCGTGACAGCACCTAGTCTCTACGACTAGGTAAGCCTAACACTTGTGGAAACGAAAGGAAAAACATGAAAATTTAACAACTAATAGTAACATATATTTTAATAAGAAGTTGAGATGCTGCTCGGCATATACAATAATCAACTTTCGAAATATACATGACACTCCCAAGAGCCGGAACACCGTAAGTCACAAGCTTCTACGAAGTTTTAACTATTCTATACATTAGTGTCTATAGAAATAAGAGAAGCATCAATATAGGGGGATAAAGGGGGACTCCGAGGATCTGCGGGCGTGGGCAGATATACCTTGAAGTTCTCCAAAATAGCAACAACTGCAACTAAGGACGAGGCTGGTAAAAGGAACCTGGATCTGCACACGAAAAACATGTGCAGGAAAGGCCGTGAGTACACCACATCGATACCCAGTAAGTGTCGAGCCTAACCTCGGTCGAGTAGTGATGAGATCAGGTCAGGCCCACTGGTATATAATAATAAAAATAGGAGAATAAGAAGTATAATAAGAGATTAAGGTTCAATGAAGGAAAGCACGGTGAAATAATATAACAGTGCACAGAATTAAGCGATAGGGGATCTCCCGAGATACCGTCTCGTAGTCCCAAAAGTAAATATGTTGGGAGAACTCCCAAGGTACTGCCTCATAGTCTCAAAGTAAATGTGCATGGGGATCTCCTGGGATACCGTCCCGTAGTCCCAAAAGTAAATATGCAGGGGGGATCTCCCGGGATACCGTCCCATAGTCCCAAAGTACATATGCAGGGGGGATCTCCCATGATACCGTCTGGTAGTCCCAAAGTAAATACACAGCGCAATCAATCACAAACGACAAGTACAACTAGAGAAATCTACAGTCTAGACTAAGTACAAGTTGGGAAAGAGTCATGAATTCAATAGGCATGCTGCAAAGTGTTAAATTAAGAAAATAAGGCACGTAGACATGTTATTCTAAGCTGACAGGGTAACTAGGCATGCTAGTATATTCAATTAAGGTGGAAACAGGGAATTTCTCAGTAAACAAAATGAGTTTTTTCAACAAATAGTCTATGTATGCACTCATCACCTCGCGTACACGGCTCTCACATAGTAAAATCAGTACCAAATCCTAAGGGGGTTTCCCCCACACAAGGTTAGGCAAGCCACTTACCTCAAACCAAGCTTAATCAATCTGTAACAATGCTCTTTTCACGAATATCCATCTCTGAATGGCCCAAATCTAGCCAAAATCAATTACATACCATAAATACAACTATAAGAATTAATCTAATTAATGCAATTAAAGATAAAGCAAGAAATTGCAAAATCGCCCTAAAAAGCCTCCCCGGGCCCACGTCTCGGAATCAGGTAAAAGTCACAAAATATGAACACACATTCACTCACGAGTTCACTCGTACCAAAATTAGCCAAATCCGATGTCAAAATCCTAATCAAAACCCAAAAATCTTAGTTGAAGAACTTCTTCCCATTTTTTCCAATTTTGAACCCAAATCTGAAATAAAATGATGAAATTAATGATAGTTCAATGGGATATAACCAAAATCAAGTGTAGAATCATTACCCAATCGATGTCTCTGAAAATCCCCCAAACTCTCGTCGAAATCCGAGCTCCCAAACTCAAGTTTTGATAAAAATGGTCAAACCCTCGTTTTTGAAATGTTTAATACTGCCCAGTGATTCCTTACTCGTGATCGTGAAAACAGCCTCGCGATCGCGGAAACAGCCTCGCGATCGCGAAGAACAACTTTGCTGCCCCAAAAATTAACTCTACGCGAACGTGTAAAATACCACGTGAACGTGATGCTCTGGCTATCAGACTCACGCGATCGTGAACCTCCTCATGCCTTCGTGATGAGCAAAGCGCATGGCCCAGCTTTGGTCCACTTAAACCTACGCGAACGCGACCTTGTCTCTGCGTTCGCGAAGCACCACCTCACTTCACTACGCGTTCGCATGCCCCTGTCCATGAACGCGAAGAACAATTCCATCCTCTCGCCCAGCTAGCTTACGCAATCGCAGATCACCCCACGCGATCGTCTATAAGGAAACCAGAACTCAGACACCAGAAATTTCAGCAACCTTCTAAGTCCAAAAAGCGATCTGTTGGGCATCGAAAACTCACCCGCGACCCCCGGGACCTCAACCAAACATACCAACAAATCCTAAAATACCATACAAACTTAGTCGATCCCTCAAATAACATCAAACAATGCTAAAATCATGAATCACCCTCCAATTTAAACTTAATGAACTTAAAACTTTAAATTTCCACAACCAATGTCGAAACCTATCAAACCACGTCCGATTGACCTCGAATTTTGCACACAAGTCGTATTCAACATTACGGACCTACTCCAACTTCCAGAATCGGAATACGACCCCGATATCAAAAATTCTACTACCGGTCAAAATTCCCAAAAATTCGACTTTCGCCATTTCAAGCCTAAATGAGCTACAGACCTCCAAAACACATTCTGAACATGCTCCTAAGTCTAAAATCACCTAACAGACCTAACAAAACCGATGGAACTCCATTCCGGAGTCATCTTTACACAGTTCCGACTACAGTCTAAATCATAAGGCTTAAACCTTCATTTAGGGACTAAGTGTCCCAAAACACTCCAAAAACCAAAACGAAACCTCCCGGCAAGTCACAATATTAGAAATAGATATGGGAGAAGCAGTTAATAGGGGATCGGGGCTATAACTCCCAAAATAACCGACTGGGTCGTTACAATAACTCACTGAACCTCATAGCGTACTCAGACACAGTCATAGTCCCCTGCCGCAACTGGTCAAACTTGGTGCGCCACACATCCCTAAGGGTCTGTGGGACGAACTCCCTCAAAAATAGATCAAAAAGCTAAGCCCAAGTGAGTGGCGCTACATCAACTGGCCTACCCTCCTCATAAGCCTGCCACCACCTATATGCCAACCCTGTCACCTAGAAAGCAGTAAGGGCAACCCCATCCATCTACACAATTCCCATAATGCGCAGAATACGATGACACTGGTCTAGAAAATCATGCGCATCCACAAACGCCGCACCACTGAAAGTAGGAGGAAAATACTTCTTGAACTTCTCAAGCCCCTTCTGCTCCTCCTCTAATGTTACTGGCCTGACCTCAGGCTGAACCGAAGTAGCAGCCTGTACCGACATAATACCCAAAACCTAATCAACATGGACCCGTTGCTCTAGAGTATGGGCGGCGGGAGTCTGAGCTCCTCCGCTATCCTGTGAAGTAGCTAGTGCAATCGAGATCAATCCCGCCTGAGCCAATGTACCAAACATGCTCAGAAAGTGTGCTACAGCCTCCTGAAGCCCAGGTGTAGTAACGGGTGCCTCAGGTATCTACTCCCCGACTGGATCTATTAGTGGCTGCCTAACTGCTGCTCTAGTAGGTGCTCTAGATATAGTACGTGACCCTACTCTGCCTCTACCTCATCCCCTTATGTAGCATCTCAAAGATAAGTACAGACGTCTCCGCACCGATTCGCAGGACTCCACTAAACTTGCTCGTGACCCATAGAACCTATGAACTTAGAGCTCTAATACCAACTTGTCATGACCTAAAATCCCACCATAAGGATCGTAATGGAACCTAGTCTCTAAAATTAGGCAAGCCGATAGTTTACAACATTTAAACCAATAGAATATGACATAGTGAAAATAGGGTTCAATATAAATATGGAAATAAAGGTGATACAAGCTAACACAGCAATAATCATAACAATCTTCCCAAGACTAGTAGTATATAGTCACAAACTCTAGCTGAATACATAAGAATATCTCAAAAACGAAGATACAAGACTGTTCTAATATAGAATTAACAGTATAAATATAAGGAAAGGACTCCAAGGAATAGCGATGATCAAGCAGCTCTACCTTGAATCCTCGCAATCAAGAAGCTAACACTGTCTGGAACCACTGACTCCAACACATGTATTTGCAGAAAAATATGCATAAGTGTAGCATGAGTACACCATGGTCGTTACCCAGTAAGTATCAAGACTAAACTCGGTGGAGTAGTTATAAGGTTCAAGTCAAGACGCTCACCAAATAACCTATGCAAAATATTAATATACAGCTAACAACAGAAAAAAATAGATAAATGGCAACGAAGGGAAATCATTTGAATGAACAGCAAAATAAATCAAAGCACAGATAAAATACAAGTGAAAGCAATTAAGGGAAGGCAACAAGAGTTCTAATCATCAAATTGTTCGACACAAAGGTCATAACCAGAATCACCTCAAGGTACCACACCTCATAATCACAAATCTCAAGTCACAAATCACAAATCTTATGTACATAGCACCCCGTGCCCACATTAACAACCACCCTCGCACAGCTAAGACCTCATGCCACAATATAAGTCACAATCGCACGGACAACGCACGTGTTGCACGGATAACTCACGTGCCAATCTCACAATCTGCCTCGCTTGGTCACAGGCTCAATATCATAATCTGCATGGCATAATCACAAGCTTAATATCACAATCCATCCAGCGTTGTCACAAGCTCAATATCACAGTCTACCAAGCATGGTCACAGGCTACTAGTCCAACCATATCGCAGAGAAAACCAATTTATAAGAATACGTATGCATGATCAAAGAACATAAAGTTTCATCCTCCTAGACTGGTCTAAATGACATGTTATGGTATATGCATGTCCAAGTGTACTAGCACAACTCAAATCGTCAAGTAATATTAGATACATCGAGTAGCACGTTGGAACAACACAACAAATCATGTAATATGCATGAAACACATAAGGAAGTCATGAGCACAAACACGAATACCTTTTTGTCAACAACACGCCCTCAGGCCATCACATATCATCCCCACATAGTCACCCTTATCCCACCACACTGATAGTATCATAATAGCTACTCGTATCGCTCTGCCCAGACAATATATCAATAGCCACCAGTATCGCTCCGCCCAGACAATATATTAATATCCACCCTTATCTCTCCGCCCTAACAATAACACAATAGCCACCCGTATCACTCTACCTAGACAATATATACAGAGCAACTCGTATCACTCCGCACAGTCAACAATAGTGAAATGCCACCCTTATGC
The DNA here is from genome assembly GCA_000715115.1 of Nicotiana otophora. Classification (NCBI taxonomy): domain Eukaryota; kingdom Viridiplantae; phylum Streptophyta; class Magnoliopsida; order Solanales; family Solanaceae; genus Nicotiana; species Nicotiana otophora. Next base: position 46,189 of record AWOL01S0017475.1, read on the forward strand.
TCCGCATAACCGTAATCAATCCATACAACAAGTCTGCATATGTCATGATATTACCAAAATAATAATACCAATATCACAATAAATCGTAGCCCACGGCGCAACCACAATGTGTACAATAATTTCAACAACATCACAATGAAATGGGAGATAACTCAACAATGAAAGATACTACATATAACAATAACTTTAATTAAAAGCATATTAATAGCCTAAGTGTCTAAACAGGTCAACTACCACATATAAGACCGGGTACATACTCGTCACCTCGTGTACACATCTTTCGCATAGCATAAATAATACAATTACACCAAATCCTATGGGATAGTTTCCCCCACACAAAGTTAGGAAAGATACTTGCCTCGAAGAAGCTAAATCAATACTTTAAGAAGCCCTTCCCATGTGAAACAACCTCCGGATGGCTTGAATCTAGCCAAAATAACTTAATATCATAAATAAAACCCATAGGAAATGATTCCAAATAATAAAGCTTCGATCTTTAATGAAAATCAAAAGTCAACCCAAAAGCTCAACCCCGGGCTCACACCTCAGAACCCGACAAAACTCACAAAATCTGAACACCTAAGTCGATATGAGTCCAACCATACCAAAGTCATCCAATTCTGACCTCAAATCGGCCTTCAAATCATCAATTTATGTTTTAGAAAAGTTTTTACTAAAATCCCCATTTTTGTTCAATTCAAATCATCAATTTATGTTTTAGAAAAGTTTTTACTAAAATCCCCATTTTTGTTCAATTCAAATCATCAATTTATGTTTTAGAAAAGTTTTTACTAAAATCCCCATTTTTGTTCAATTCAAATCATCAATTTATGTTTTAGAAAAGTTTTTACTAAAATCCCCATTTTTGTTCAATTCAAATCATCAATTTATGTTTTAGAAAAGTTTTTACTAAAATCCCCATTTTTGTTCAATTCAAATCATCAATTTATGTTTTAGAAAAGTTTTTACTAAAATCCCCATTTTTGTTCAATTCAAATCATCAATTTATGTTTTAGAAAAGTTTTTACTAAAATCCCCATTTTTGTTCAATTCAAATCATCAATTTATGTTTTAGAAAAGTTTTTACTAAAATCCCCATTTTTGTTCAATTCAAATCATCAATTTATGTTTTAGAAAAGTTTTTACTAAAATCCCCATTTTTGTTCAATTCAAATCATCAATTTATGTTTTAGAAAAGTTTTTACTAAAATCCCCATTTTTGTTCAATTCAAATCATCAATTTATGTTTTAGAAAAGTTTTTACTAAAATCCCCATTTTTGTTCAATTCAAATCATCAATTTATGTTTTAGAAAAGTTTTTACTAAAATCCCCATTTTTGTTCAATTCAAATCATCAATTTATGTTTTAGAAAAGTTTTTACTAAAATCCCCATTTTTGTTCAATTCAAATCATCAATTTATGTTTTAGAAAAGTTTTTACTAAAATCCCCATTTTTGTTCAATTCAAATCATCAATTTATGTTTTAGAAAAGTTTTTACTAAAATCCCCATTTTTGTTCAATTCAAATCATCAATTTATGTTTTAGAAAAGTTTTTACTAAAATCCCCATTTTTGTTCAATTCAAATCATCAATTTATGTTTTAGAAAAGTTTTTACTAAAATCCCCATTTTTGTTCAATTCAAATCATCAATTAAAAGCTAAAAACAATGATGGAATCATGAAATATAACCAAATCCGAGTCAAAAATGCTAACCCTAATCCAAATCATAAAAATCCTCTCCAAAATCTCCCAAAACCTAGATCTCTAACTCAAAAGGTGATCAAATGAACAAAACCCTCGAACTAAATACAATATGCTAGTGAATCCGCTTTTGCGTTCATTTAGTCGCATCTGCGACAGCCGCTTCTACTGTAAAAACCTTGCATCTCCGAGTTCCCAATAACTGCCGATCAACCACATCTGCAGTCAACAACGCGCATATGCGGTCCCTACCTTCTCCGCAGGTGCGATTCCATTTCTGCACCTGGATAACCGCATCTACAGTCCCTGTCTATTCCAATCATTATCTGTACCTGCGCTGGCCTAGCCGCTTCTGTGGGTCGTATATGAGGCCCCTTATCTGGAAATGCGAAAGCATCAGTACTCCAAATCTTCAAAAATTTAACAAGGTTCAAAATGATCCTCAACTCATCTTAAACACACCCAGGGCCCCAGGACCCCGTCCAATCATACCCCCGGGAAGCAGAGTTGATAGGTCCAGACCTCGTGCATCAGGCTATGAAGAAGGTTAAGATCATTAAGGAACGGTTGAAAACTGCTCAGAGTCTCCATAAGTCCTATTCGGATGTGTGTCGCAGGGATTTGGAGTTCAAAGAGGATGATTGGGTATTCTTGAAGGTTTCCCCCATGAAGGGTATAATACAGTTTGGGAAGAAAGGGAAATTGAGTTCGAGGTATGTCGGACCGTACAGAATCATTCAGAGGATTGGTCAGGTGGCTTACAGGCTTGAGCTACCAACAGAGATGTCATTGGTGCACCCGGTGTTTTATGTATCTATGTTGAAGAAGGTAGTTGGAGACCCGGCACTCATTGTCTCGGTTGAGGCTATTGAAGTTAATGAAGAATTGACTTCTGAGGTGATTCTGATTGCCATTCTTGATAGGCAAGTCCAAAAGCTGAGAAATAAAGAGATTACTTCTATGAAAGTGCTATGGCGAAACCAACAGGTTGAAGAGGCCACCTTGGAGGCCGAGGAAAAGATGAAAAAGAATTATCCTCGTTTGTTTGAATAACTATGTAGTTGTGCTCTATGAAACTGTTACGAGCTTACTTTCTATAAATTGTGTTCCACTTGCACTATTTATGTTAAGGATGCTCATTTTTGATAATATAATGTTTATGACGTTATGATCGATGTTGCTTTCATACTGTGATACGTCATTGTGTTATGGTTATGTTGTTAGGACTGGTTTCTAGGATTCTCTAATAGTTGGATTGTCACGCCCCAAAATCGAGGAGCCCGACCGACACTCAACCGCGTGAACCCGACCGAGCAAGTCTGCTAGATTTCCTTCTACCCAAACTCATCCAAGTATGGAGATAATACATATTTTCATTAATTATACAATAACATGACCATGTCTACAATATCAATGCATTACCAATAGTTTTCATCATTTTTAAAGTCTCAAATGGGACAAGTAATACAACCACATTATAACATAATTTTACTTTCCCAGCACCAATACACAACCCACACTATGTCTACGGAGCCTCTATAGATAAAGAAGAGTACAATGATAATGCCGGCAACAAGGCCCCGGGTATATCTCAAACAGAATACACAAAGAATAAAAGATACATGAACCCGGAATGAAGTGGGTCTCACCAAGTCAGCTGGGAAGAAGGTGTACTACTATCACTGATCAATACCTCCTGATGTGGAACCACCTGCATCTATTTAAAGATGCAGCGCCCCCGGTAAAAGGGACTTTAGTACCGTCAAATAGTACTAGTATGAAAACCAAACACCAATTTAAGAATTCAGAAATATAATATGAATATGATGAATTAGGGAGGCAATAGAATAATATAGATAACCGTTTAAACCAGAGCAATCTTATTATGAGCTATCAATAACATTTATATGATCTAAGATGAGATCCGTTGTAACCATCTTCACACAAAGCGGCCCCGCCGCCTCACCCGATGAATGCAGGTGGAGGTGTAAGTACAATACCATAACTCTACTCAAGCGGCCTTGCCGCCTCACCCCAATGTATGCTGGTGGATGTATAACCACAGTACCAAGAACCTACACAAAGCGACTATGCCGCCTCACCCCAATGTATGCTGGTGGAAATGCATCAACGATACTAATACCAACACAAAGCGGCTATGCCGCCTCACCCCAATATATATATGTGGGTAGTGGTGCCACAACAATACCAAAACTATACACAAAGCAGTCGTACCACCTCACCCCAATGATGCGGTGGAGGTGCAGTCCCACAATACCATAATCCCCACACAAAGTGGCCATGCCACCTCACCCCAATATATGCGAGTGGAGGTGTATCACAATCACAATCTCTACACAACTTGGCATAATAACTTTCACATAAATCACGACTTGAAATTATAATGTGTGGATACACAATCCATAGTTTGGGACACATTCTCAATTTATAATACAATATGATAAGAGCATTTGAATCACGAATTGAACATATATCTTTATCACAAAACTTATCGGAATACTCGATTTGGAATCAACATCTTGGAACTTACAAGGATAATGGGAATTCCAATTCTTAAAGAAGAGTTTAGCCAACATACCTCACTTGAGCTTCCTTACACTCTAAATCTGCCGGAATTCTTAGCAACTTCAATCTATTTTAGAAATATAACAAATTGAACCAAAATTAGGAAGATGATCATGGTTCTAGCTCATTTGAGCATTTTATCAAACACTAGGTGTGCATAATGTTTCAAGGTCCTTTTATGGAGAATTCCATCATCCCACAACCCAATCTTTACCATGCTTAGTTCAACAATCTTCCTACANTAACTTTCATGCCCAAACATTATCTTGCTAATTAACAATTTTTAGAAAATTTCGAAATTAGGGGTTAGGATGTAGAATCTTACCTCTAGGATGAAGACCTAGTGAGTTTCCCTTCTTAATCTTCCAAACTTAAGCAAGAATTGAAGAACAATTATTGAAGAATCCCTTCTCACACTAGGGCACTCTCTCTCACTCTAAAATGTCAGATTATAGCTCAAAAATGAACCAAAGAGTGTATTTAACGAAATAGGTTCGGGTTTTAAAAACCCAAAAATGAAGCTCCGTAACAGGTTCTGTGATCGCATAATAAATATGCGGACCGCATATCGGTCGCATAATTGCTGACCAAAACGACCAAAAATCTGCATGTGTTTGCGGTCACCATGTGGTCTGCATAACTGTTCTGCAGTCAATGAACCGCAGAACAGTTATGCAGTCGCATAGTCGACCGCATATCTGCATCCAAGCTGACCCTCTTCTACCTCACTTCTGCGGCCATTATGCGGCCCGCGAAGTGGTTCTGCGGTCGCATAATGGACCGTAGAAATGTGTTTTTCTGCCAAAACTTTTCCTTTACTTTCCGGTGCATTGTTCAACCCAAAGAGTCAAAGCACCATGAAAAAATACTTTTACTTTACTTTGCAAAATGTTACGGGGCCTTACATGGATAGGCCCAATTACAGGGAAAACTCTGCCGAAAGTTCTAAAAATTCTGGGAGTTATCTAAACAATTTAGGGGTTTGACATGTGTGAAAGAAGAGATGAGTTATGTTGGGTGTTTAGGCGTACTCTGCTCCTCATTTGAGAATGAATGATCCTAAGCGGGGGAGGATCCCCGTAAAATTTTAAGAAGTGGGGAGGAACTAGAGAGAGAAGGAGGGGATCCAATATCTTCCACTTCAATTCATTGCACAAGCCTTGGATTATTCACAAGGAAAACTTGCAAAATTGTCTACTAAAGAGGTAAGGTTCTAACCCTAGCTTTCTATTTCGAATTTAGGGTAGAAGATGAGTAATGGGAAGTGTGATTCTTGGGAATGGGAGTTGTTCTTGTACATGCATGTATCAATAAAGGTGGTGGATAGGTCATTGAACTAATATGAGTAAGATCTTGGTGTTGGATTGGTGGTGGGGTGAAGGAAATCCCATAAAAGAACCATGTAACCAAACTGCACACCTAGTGCTTGATGAAATGCTTAAATGAGCTGAACCCATGAATCTCTTCCTAATTATGGTTCAATTTTATTATGTCTCTAATTAGATTGAAGTCTCTAGGATTTTCGAAACGTTTTAATAATTTAAGGAAAGTTCAAGCGAGGTATGTTGGCTGAACTTCTCTTGTAGAGCGGAATCTCGTGATGTTCTTGTAAGATTCAAGTATGATTGGCTCATGTTCCGAGTCATCCCTAATATATTCGGATATTCCAAATAAGCTTTGTGTCAAAAATTATATGCTCAAATGTGTTTCAATTGCTCCTATTATATTATGCCCTCCTCTGGGAATGTATTCAAGTATGGCTTATGTACCAACATGTTATGACTTCAATTCATGCTTCAAATGCATGTTTATTATGCTTAATTTTGGAAAGATAACTTAATGTGCTTAAGACTCCTATTGTTCATATACATACTAAAATTCTTGATTTCTAATGCTTTTATTTTATATAACCTATGATGAGGCTTGAAAATGAAAGAAGTGAATATGAGATATCAAATGTGGCCATTGTGCCAAGAATGGAAATTACACTTATGGCCAATAGAGCAATGAAATGAAGAGAATGCGTGAAAGATTATGAAATGAGTTGTAACTCCTTTATATAATAATTTTTTTGGGAGTATCGTTTAGTAACCGGGTAGGGTTGGTTGAAATAACTTGACCCCGTAACTACACGTGTCAATGTAGGAGTGATTGAGGGGTAAATCCCCGTATTGACGTGTTGAGATTATTCCCCTTAAATGGGATGAGATTAATGTGTTGAGATTATTCCCCTTAATTGAGATGAGATGATTGTAAGTGTAAAATGATTTCGATCCACACGGCATTGTGGTGAGATGGCTTAGCCGATCAAGCTGAGATCTGACGCCATGTTGTGCACATGGTGGTGTTGTGATTAGATATCTCGGGGTGAGATGGCTTAGCCGATCGGGCCAAGATCGGACTCCGTTCTAAACACACAATGGTATATCGGTACTAACGATCTCCCATCAAACAAATAATGATATTTACTTGGAAAGTTATCTTTCTCTTAACTTGATGCTTTAATACTATTTGAGTCTCTCATTGATTCCATGTTTCTTTCTCCTTGTACTGCTATTCGATTTATTGAGAGGGTGTTTAGTCTTACATACTAGTACTATTCCATGTGTACTAATGTCCCTTTTGTTGAGGGTTGCATCTTTAATGGATGCAAGTAGTTCCATAACAGGTAGCCTCGATCAGGGATAGCGGTAAACCCTCTCCTATGTTGACTTGGTGAGCCTCATTTCATGTTGGGATCTTGTATCTTTTATCCCTTTTGTAAAGGGTTTTGAGGTATAGTCGGAGCCTTGTTGTCGGTACCATCACATTACTCTTTGTTTCCATTAAAGGCTCTATAGACATAGTGTGGGTTGTATCTTGATTTTGGGAAGTCATACTAGAAATGTTTTATATGTATCACATGTTTCCACTTCTAAGCTATGAATGTGTAATGTATTTTGGGAATTATAAATGGAGTAACTAATGATGACAAAACTGGTATGATTACGAAATCCTCTCATTGTCTAACGAATGGCATGTATCTTCACTTTATTCATGAGTAAGGTCAAGTAGGAGGCATCGAGTAGGCTTGCTTGACTGGGATATCTCGGTTGAGCACCGGTCGCGCTCCCCAAGGTCGAGGGTGTGACAAGCTTGGTATCATAGCATAGGTTTTAAAGCATCCTAGGATGTCTCGGAGCTGTGCCTAGTAGAGTCTTTCTTATCGTTGTGGTGTCGACCATATCTATAATTACGAGGCTACTTGGGCTTTTACGAATGTCACCCTTCTTTGATGATCTAGATCGTGCGATATAGCTAATTGTATGACGGTTCCTCCTTTAACTCGTGCATTGTTCTAATTTTCAGTATATGGTGCCTAGGAAGAAGGCAAGAACTTGACAAAGAGCCAATGCCACCCCAGGAGTGACATTTGATGTCATGACCCAAACCGATGGGCCGCGACGGGCACCCGGTACCTTACTCAACCGAGTACCAACATAACGTATCTTTTCATATCATACTATCATAGATAACTGAGTCGGAGAGGCTGCCATGAGATAGGTAGAATACAACATGTAATACCAACTTATACATAATACATATGAGCCTATAAAACCAAAATAACCACTCGTACACAGAACATAGGCCGACAAGGCCATACAATCTTTTACGTACATGACATCTGTCTACAAGCCTCTAAGAATACATAATTGTCATAATGGTAGGGACAGAGCCCCGCCATACCAAACAATACATATCTAAGTCATACTGACTAAACAAGCAACTCCAGAGCAAATGGAGTGCACCAACATATTCCGCTGAGCTGATCGCCTACTTGGAGGACTCTCGATCTGTCTATCGAGACCTGTGGGCATGAAACGTAGCGTCCCCAGGAAAAAGATACATCAGTACAAATAATGTACCGAGTATGTAAGGCAATATAATGAAAGCTGAAACTGAACTGATAATATAATACCTGAAAGTAACTGAGAGTCAAGATAATCTGAAAATATTCTTACCTGCCGATACTGACTCACCTCTCTCAATATAGTAAGTAAAATAGTTATCCGACCCTATAAGGCTCGGAATATGTATATATCTGCTCTACCGTAGTAGGCTCGCTCATAGGCGCTCGGCCATACTAGGCTCTGTATCTCGGCCAACTGGGATCGCTCATAGGCGCTCGGCCACAGCAGGATCGGTATATAACTTACCATCTGATCAGAGGTTGCCCAATAGGGGCATGCCCATCGATTATGGCTCGATGGTAATGAAAATACTGTAATACTATAAATATATATATATATATATATATATATAGGCTCTCTATTCTCTTGACTGGAAGGAGACAATACTTAATTAAATATGAAGGATAAGGAGAATACTGTAATTTATGAGACTAGGATAATGTATATAAATTCGGGAGTATGAATTTTTCTTTATGCCTCGTTATCAAACACATGTAATTACGAGATCATGCCAAAATGAAGGAAGGGCTTAGCCTTAACATACCCGGAGTAGGGAAAAATCCGTATGATATTCTTGAAAAAGGTTGCACCGTACTCCCTTAGAATTGCAAAATCCCGTCGCTATTACCTTATGAAATCTCATATGAATTTTTGTAGCAAATTCTGTATGATCACTTTGTGAATTTGATTACAACCTTGAAAGATACCTACTGAAGCAATAACGTTAGAGTCTTTATGGTTTTTTGTGAATTCCATATCTTTGTGAGTAATGCAAATCTTGATTTTGAGAAGTCATCTTTCAATCATTTCTTTAAAGATTTCCACCTTGCAAAGTTGTTCAAGAGTCACTTAATGGCTCATGTATGTGGCTTCCACGTTAATGGCTTAGTCTTTGTCCAAAGACTTTAATTAATCATCCACTCAGTATTAATTAACTTGTTAATTCCCCTATTATCCAATAATTACCCAATTATCCACATAATTAGGATTTATCTCAAATTACTTAAAATACTACTCACTTTTAACACACTTTGCACACCTTTCTATTATGGTCATGTGGAACCATGTATAACACTAGTCCATAAATACGGGGTATTGTAGCTTGGACTGCATTTTATCGCAAAATGTCAAACTTCGACAAAAATTTATTTTCTTTTATTTGCTTACCCTCTCACCTTCACGAATTTACTCATCACTTGTTTGAAGTTGCATAGTGCTTATAATCTCCAAATAATCTCATTCCCGAACTTATGTCGATTAGCTTACGACGAAACTTTAACGTACGAAAATAGGGGATGTAACATCTCATTTTCGAGCTTCCATCAATTTACTTATGGCATAATTTCGCGTACAAAAAAATGGGGTGTAACATCATTCCCCCCTTTGGAATATTCGTCCTCAAATGTTGACTGATGCACTTATCATTATCATAACCTATAGCTCTTGCGAATACTTTAGTACTCCTCTTGCCATCTAGGAAACTGTCCTGTGAATGAATCCCAAAGGCCAGGGCATTCCCCCCTTTCGGCCTCTTTCTCACACCATGACTCGTGGTCAGAATCCTCCCAATCTTGTAACTGTTTCTACCTTCTATCATGCAGCATGTACAACTCTGACTTTGTAAGTGTGCCTATGCGACTCTTCTCTCCTTTTTTTCCTCCAGCTTTTAGCCAATCTTTAGGCTTCACTTTGTGTTCATATATAAAATTATGTCAAGTTGCCCCTCTGGGCATCATTAGCTTTACTTCATCTAAGTAGTCCATACTATACCATAAATCTTACTTCGATTAATCGTTACTGAGGTCTGCTACCAAACTCCAGGTTACTCTCGTTGCTTATCCTATATGCATAAAGCTAAGTCGTTTAATGCTTCTTCATTACTGTTCATCTTAAGGCTGATGGCCTAATCTCATCTCGTACTTTGCAGCTTTTACCCATCCATTGTTGATTTACCTCAATGTTGATCTACAACCTTCCATTGATAAGTTGAAACTTCTTACGTAATATATTTCCACTAGGGCTTACGCTGCATCGTGGAACATTTGAAGTGATTTTCCTGATCCACCTGGGGGTGATACTATACTTTCATACCTATATTTCATAGCATCCCAATGTGATTTTCCTCATGTGAGTATTTTAATCTTATACAATTCATGAAATCATTACTCAATCGAAGGCCCAAACATCATCATTCATTTATCATAATTACACCCTCATTCTACTACCAGGGCAGCATTCTATCTCTTCTAAATTCTACTAGTCTTAGACTCCTTTGAGTTTACTCAGGCTATACTGAGCTTTCTATAACTTAGAGAAATTATTAGCTCTCTTGTTTTCATGGGCTTAATCCTGAGGACTTATCCATTCTCGTCACCTTCTCACTCGCCCTTTCTTATCCTTACTCCTGCCTTCCTAAAACCTTGTCGCTTTACCATACATTAGCTTGCGACCTACACGTATCTATTTATACTACTCGCAACCTTCCTTCAACTTGCTTGCACCATAGATTTCCTCGTGTTATTCTAGAACATCAAGCGAGACATCACATCATCTCAAACTCTTCTTTACTCTTTTAACTAGACCTTTCGATACATAGAAACCATAGGCCAAAAAATATTCTACTGACGAGGCCGTTATCATTCCTGGATACTGAGTCTCAGCGCTTTTGGCCTTCTATCTGAAGTGTGGACTATTCACAACCCTCTGCATTTGAGTATCTCGTACGTTGTTCACCTTTACCTTACTTACCTTAAAATATCGCCTCACAATATGGTTGTTGTACTATCTTTCTTGTACCTCTGATATTAAGAGTTATTCTGCAGTGTCCTCAATCACGATTTTTATAATTTTCTGGGTCCAATAATCAGACTCCTGCTTTACTTTGTTGTTGTAACTCTTTAGTTTCCTCTTCCTTTTAATCAGCCTTTATGTAGGCGTAAGTTATCTTCCGATCTGCGGCTCATGGTATTACTTTAGCCTTTCGTGAATGCTATGGAAACCCATGATACAATCTTCTAATGATTCAATCCTTTGTCTATGACTAGGACCTAATTCCTTCTTTTAACTTATACCGGAGTCTTCTACGGCTGATCATTAATCGAATAATTTTTTTTTTCCATCTCAGCTTTCTTCAAACGTAAGCAATTGCTTTTCCTGGTCTTTTTGCCCCCTTGTTGGGTGCATACTTAGCTTATCTGAGTTCTCATGCATGCCGAAATTTTTGTACAACTCATATGGTCTCGAATATTACTTTTGGTATTATTCCCTGCTCATTAGCCATGGTAGGTGCCACTTTATTTTGGATTGCATAAAATTTTGTAGTGAGACTGTTGTTACACGAACATTTCCTCTTTAGGTCACTGTGCTTAGGTTGAAGCCTTCTTCCTTATTTGCTCAGCTAGTCTTTCATTGTAGTACTTAGGGAGAATCCTCTGACTCTTGTAAATCTACAAGCTTATCACATCGTATACTTGACAGAATATTTGATGTTCTTCTCCGCCTATAATTATTTGTAACACTCATATGGTATTTTTATCTACCCCAACTCCTATCTGAATATTTCTCAAGGTTCACGATGTCATATCTGTGAGACTGAATCCCCCATGTTAGGGTTCACTATGTTTATCTTGCACAATTTATTGATTTGTATGTATCCTCTTGTCTAGCCATAACTAGGCTCTTCCTGAATCAACTACTAACTACTCGTTGGCCCATTCTCATATCAACATTTCGCGTAATCTTTCTTGGGTTATTTCTTTTGTCTTAACTTACCTCTCACACTGGCTCCTTATTTATTAATAACATCTCGGGCAGGAACCCTTACTTCCTCTCATTGATGTCGTACTTGCATAATAGTCTAGAATCATAGCACATCTGTAGGATTTGAATAAGTGCAATCTCATCCCCTTTTTATTTTTGTCGCACTCTTCCTTTACCATTCCATAATTACTAGAATTACTTAATTCCGACTTAATTCCACATAACTCCATATTCCCCCGTTTATGGGAGCACTATGATTTAGTGCTACGATGATCTACGTATAGATGTTTTACCTTCTCATATTTGGCATCTTTTCACATCATCGATGATCCTTACTCGCCTCGCGGTAACCCTTCTGTACCAAGGATAACGAAATTCCTCACTTACGAGGGTGACACTTAGTGTAACTGGCACATATAGTCCCTTAAGCTTAACTTTACTCACCTTGCTTGCTTTAGGGAAGCGTCTTCCTGAATGACCTTTAAAGGGTATTCTTCTGTCGTCCATTCTATTATCGCCAGGACGCAATCTCTGAAATTCTCATGATGCCGACTATTACTCAGTCCCTAGTTCATGTTTAGTTTATCTTGTTCATCAGTCCATGCTGATTTCTTATTATTCTGGGGTCTAATTTTTTTCCTTTTGGTAATCACGTTGGAGTCACGAACTTATTTCTCGAAATGAGGATATGACTTTATGGCCTATACTATTTTCTTGTCTCAAGGCCTGTCACCTCTCGTCTTTTCCTTCACTTGACTATAGATTCTTTAATACTATCATTCATTTCATTTTTTTTTAATCATCTGTTGTCATCCATGTATCACCTCTTACTCATAATGCTTCATTAACTCTCTTCTTTTTTTCCCTGCTAACATTTCTTTCTGTCACTTTATTCTGAAAACTTCAACAAGACATTCTTTTGCTTTTAGCTCCCCTTGCTCTATCCACTGGTTCTTCGAATTGCCTTGCATTCTCTCCCTACTAGGGACGGGAGCCATACTAAGGTAATGTTTATCCTTTCAAGACTTCTAGTGTCTATCTTTGTAGTACTCATATCTAGCTGTACTATTTTAGAATGCACCATCTAGGTGTCTCACAAAGAGATCTATTAGCATATTTGCAATATCCTTCGGAAATGTCAGTTAAGACAAACAATCCATTCACCATTCTGGGTTACTCTAACCCCAGGCGAATCCTGATATTCGTCTTTCTCTTATACTACTTTTGTTAGCCCCCATACGGCATAACTGAGATGGGTGTGGCCAATTTTACATACCTCTGTTACTGTTGAAGGTAACTCAAAATGCTTATATTTCTCTACATGAATTGTAAATACTGTTAATCTTTGTTAACTGGGTACCTCGTACCCTTCTTCACCTTGCTTCTTTTACTTGCTGAAACTTGTGTCTACCTTTCGATTCTCTTATTCCTTTTTACCATAAGAGTGGATAGGCATTCTTGCCTTAGGGATCCTTATCAAGAAGCTTACACATCTTAGTACACACATGATCAACTGAAGACCTTACATTTACTCATCATAAGAATCATGAAAAATTGAGTTCCTCTGACTCAACTCTTCTATAGACACATTCAATCCCTTACCAATTGTCATCCTGGATGTAGGCATCATCATATTATAAATAAGATAGAGTTTAGGAAATTGAGTTCTTACAACTGAGCTCTACCACATGATCTAGAGTAAGAAGAAAGAGTGATAATCCTAAATACCATGTAGCCTCCTGCTTATAAGTGTGGTGCACAACACACCCATAAACAAGACTCTAGACACGGCTTGTAGACTCCCTAGGACAGAACTGCTCTGATACCACTTTTGTCACGATCCAAACCGATGGGCCGCGATGGGCACCCGGTACCTTACTCAACTGAATACCAACATAACGTATCTTTTCGTATCATACTATCATAGATAACTGAGCTGAAGAGGTTGTCATGAGATAGGTAGAATATAACATGTAATATCAACTTATACATAAGACATATGGGCCTATAAGACCAAAATAACAACTCATACACTGAACATAGGCCGACAAGGCCATACAATCTTTTACGTATATGACATCTGTCTACAAGCATTTAAGAATATATAATTTCCATAAGGGTAGGGACAGAGCCCCGCCATACCAAACAATACACATCTAAATCATACTGACCAAACAAGCGACTCCGGAGCAAATGGAGTGCACCAACATCTTTCGCTGAGCTGATCGCCTACTTGGAGGATTCTCAACCTGTCTATCGAGACCTGCGGGCATCAAAACGCAGTGTCCCCAGGCAAAAGGGATGTCAGTACAAATAATGTACCGAGTACGTAAGGAAATATACTGAAAGCTGAAACTAAACTGATAAAGTCAAGATAATCTGAAGATATTCTTACCTGCTGATACAGACTCAACTTTCTCAATATAGTAAGTAAAATAGTTGTCCGATCCTATAAGGCTCGGAATATGTATATATCTGCTCTGCCGTAGTAGGCTCACTCATAGGCGCTCGGCCATACTAGGCTCTGTATCTCGGCCAACCGGGCTCGCTCAAAGGCGCTCGGCCATAGAAGGCTCGGTATATAACTTACCATCTGATCATAGGTTGCCCAATAAGGGCATGCCCATCGATTATAGCTCGATGGTAATGAAAATATTGTAATACTCTATATATATATATATATATATATATATATATAGGCTCTCTGCTCTCTTGACTGGAAGAAGATAAAACTCAATTAAATATGAAGTCCCGATAAGGAGAATACTGTAATTTATTAGACTAGGATAATGTATATAAATTCGTGAGTAATGAACTTCTCTTTATGCCTCGTTATCAAACACGTGTAATTAAGAGATCATGCCAAAATGAAGGAAGAGCTTAGCCTTAACATACCTGGAATAGGGAAAAATTCGTATGATATTCTTGGAAAAGGTTGCACTGTACTCCCTTAGAATCGCAAAATCCCGTTGTTATTACCTTATGAAATCTCGTATGAATTTTTGTAGCAAATTCTGTATGATCACTTTGTGAATTTGATCACAACCTTGTAAGATACCTACTGAAGCAATAATGTTAGAGTCTTTATGGCTTTTTTGTGAATTCCATATCTTTGTGAGTAATGCAAATCTTGAATTTGAGAAGTCATCTTTCAATCATTTCTTTAAAGATTTCCACCTTGCAAAGTTGTTCAAGAGTCACCTAATGGCTCGTGTATGTGGCTGCCACGTTAATGCCTTAGTCTTTGTCCAAAGACTTTAATTAATCTTCCACTCATTATTAATTAACTTGTTAATTCCCCCATTATCCAATAATTACCCAATTATTCACATAATTAGGAATTATCTCAAATTACTTAAAATACTACTCACTTTTAACACACTTTTCACACCTTTCTATTATGGTCATGTGGTACCTTCTATGACACCAGTCCATAAATACGTGGTATTGTAGCTTGGACCGTATTGTATCTCAAAATGTCAAACTTCGACAAAAATTCATTTTCTTTGATTTGCTTACCCTCTCACCTTCACGAATTTACTCATCACTTGTTTGAAGTAGCATAATGCTTATAATATCCAAATAATCTCATTCCCTAACTTACGTTGATTAGCTTACGACAAAAGTTTAACGTACAAAAATGCGGGATATAACATCTCATTTCCGAGCTGCCATCAATTTACTTATGGCGTACTTTCACGTACGAAAACATGGGGTGTAATATTTTATCCTATACATGATGATGCGGGTGAGCACCCGAGGGGTGAGGATAATTCCCCAGCCACAACACTGTTTGATTTTACTACTTCTGCTCAGACTGCACCAGCCGCAACTCCTACTGAGGTTGCATCAATTCCACGTCCAATTGATACTCCAGTTCCACCTCCAACCTCAACTTCCGGTCCTAGTGTTTCTGATGGGGACCTTAAGGGATCCATACAGATGTTAGCTCAGATAGTAGCTTCCTAGGCCTAAAGATAGAAGGTTGCACCTATTCCTTCCATCCAGCCAGGGGATTCCTCTTGTTCTAGGGTGAATAGGTTTCTTCAGTTGGATCCCTCTGGCAAGGTGGGGTGAGTTTTACGACGCCTTTATTTATCATTTCTTGCCTGTTGAGACTAAGGCAGCCCGTGCCGCCGAGTTTGAGAGTCTAAAATAATGTGGAATGAGTGTATAAGAGTACCATATGAGATTCCCACGCCTGTCCAAGTATGTTATTTACATGTTGCCCACTATGGAGGCTAGAGTGCGCCAATTTGTGCAGGGCCTCAACCCCTTGGTTATTAATAAGGACTACAGCTGCCTTGAATTCTAATATGAACTATGGAAAGATGGTTGCATTTGCTCAAGCCACATAGGCTCGCAAACCGAAGAATAGGATGGATCGAGAGGGTAGCAATAAGGCCCGGTCTACGAGAAACTTTAGCGGTTCTTCAAATGGTGGTAGTGGTGGAAGGTCAGCAGTTAGGGAGGGTCATACAGGCCATCCCAGTCCTTTGTCCAGTCTTCAATCAGTGCACCACCATCAGGGCCCAATCAGCAGCAGTGGAGTCGTTTCGCGCCCAGTCATGGCAATAATTTATCCTACTAACATGGTCGGCCTAGAGAGAGATTTGAGCACCAGCGGAGGCCCCTATTCCCTAGGTGTGGGAAGATGCATTTAGGGTCCTACTTCATAGACCTACCCATATGCTACGGGTGTAGTATCAGGGGTCACATTTAGATTGATTGTCGTTCATCCCGCCAGAGTGTGGGCAGGGGTACGACACAGCCAGCCAGCTCTGCAGCTACTACATCTGCAGCACTTCCTCTAGCTTGAGGCACTCTAGCACCTGCAGGGCGTGGTGCAGCTAGGGGTGGTGCACAGAGTTCGGGAGGACCAAGCCGGTTCTATGCTGTGAGGGGTCGCTAGAGTTCAGAGGCTTCTCCAAATTTGTCACATGTATATTGACTGTCCAATCTCATGATGTTTGTGCTCTCATAGATCCTGGTTCCACTTTGTCCTATGTTACTCCTAATGTTGCTCTGGAATTCGGGATAGAACCGGAACAGCTTCATGAGCCGTTCTTCGTGTCTACTCTAGTTGGTGAGTATATTGTGTCCGCGCGGGTTTATAGGGACTACGTTATCATGGTGCATGGTCGGGACACCGTGGCTGATCTCATTGAATTGGGGATGGTCGATTTTGATGTGATAATGGGGATGGACTGGCTTTATTCATGTTTTACCAAGCTTGATTGCCAAACAAGAACCGTTAGGTTTGAATTCCCAAATGAGCCAGTTATTGAGTGGAAGGGAGATGATGTAGTGCCGAAGGATAGTTTTATTTCTTACCTTAAGGCAGCAAAGATGATCAACAAGGGGTGTATTTACCATTTTGTCTGAGTTACGGACACCAATACTGGGGCACCTACACTTGAGTCTGTGCCAGTTGTGAATGAATTTCTGGAGGTCTTTCCTGATGAGCTCCCTGGGATCCCACCAAATAGGGAAATTGATTTTAAGATCGATGTGATGCCAGGCACGCAACCTATATCTATTTCGCCCTACAGAATAGCATCGGCAGAATTGAAGGAGCTAAAAGAGCAGTTGAAGGACTTGTTAGAAAAGAGTTTTAGCCGGCCGAGTGTGTCTCCTTGGGGCACACTGGTTCTCTTTGTAAGGAAGAAAGATGGGTCGCTGAGAATGTGTTTGACTATCGGTAGCTCAACAAGGTCACGATCAAGAATAAGTACCCACTGCCAAGGATATATGACTTGTTCAATCAACTGCAGGGTGCTAAGTATTTCTCCAAAATTGATTTAAGATCGGGGTATCACCAATTGAAGATCAGGGAGCAGGATATTCTGAAAACAGCTTTCGGGACCGGTATAGGCACTTTGAATTTCTTGTGATGTCTTTTGGGCTAACGAATGCCCCGGCAACTTTCATGGATCTTATGAATCGAGTCTTCAAGCTTTTCTTGACTCCTTTGTGATAGTGTTCATTGACGACATTCTTGTATATTCACAAAGTCGAGAGAACCATGTTGATCATCTTAGGGTAGTTTTGCATACTCTGTGTCAACACAGGATGTATGCGAAGTTTTTGAAGTGTGAATTGTTTCTAGAATCCGTCACATTCTTGGGCCATGTCGTCTCTAGTGAAGGAATCAAGGTTGATCCTTAAAAGATCGCAGCTGTGAAGAATTGGCCCAGACCTATAACTCCAATAGAGATTTATAGTTTCTTGGGCTTAGCTGGGTATTATAGAAAGTTTATGGATGGGTTCTGCACTCTTGCCTCTCCATTGACTAAATTGACGCAGAAGGCGGCTAAATTCCAATGGTCATATGATTGTGAAAAGAGCTTCAAAGAGTTGAAGTCAAGATTGACTACGGATCTGGTATTGACCTTACCGGAGGGTACAGATGGGTTTGTGGTATATTGTGATGCTTCAAGGATCGGACTTGGGTGTGTATTGATGCAACATGGCAAGGCGATTGCTTATTCTTATAGGCAACTCAAGAATCATGAGAAGAACTATCCAACACATGACTTAGAACTTGCGGTGGTGGTGTTTGCATTGAATATTTGGCGTCATTATTTGTATGGGGTATATATTCACGGACCATAAGAGCTTCAATACATTTTCAAGCAGAAGGAATTGAATCTAAGGCAGTGAAGATAGCTTGAGTTACTCAAGTACTACGACATCGATATCCTATATCATCCGGGGAAGGCTAATGTTGTGGAGGATGATCTTAGTTGAAAATCCATGGGTAGTTTGGCTCACTTGGAGGCATATCAAAGGTCGTTGGCCAAGGAAGTTCATCGATTGGCTAGTTTGGGAGTTCGTCTTGCGGACTCTAGTGAAGGAGGGGTGATTGTTCAAAATAGGGCTGAATCATCACTTGTTGTTGAAGTCAAGGAGAAGCAATGCGACGATCCATTGTTGGTACAGTTGAAGGAGGGGATTCATAAACATAAGACCAAGGGCTTTTTCTCTTAGCATGGATAATGGTACACTAAGGTACCAAGGGCGGTTATGTGTTCCAAATATAGATGGCCTCCGGTAAAGAATCATGACCGAGGCTCACCATTCCCGGTATTCCGTGCACCCAGGCTCTACAAAGATGTACCATAATCATAAAGAGGTCTACTGGTGGAATGATATGAAGAGGAATGTAGCGAACATTGTGGCAAGATGCCCAAATTGTCAACAAGTGAAGGCCGAACACCAAAGGCCCAGTAGGTTGGCTCAGAACATAGAAATTTCAATGTGGAAGTGGGAGATGATCAATATGGACTTTGTGGTAGGTCTACCTCGCACGCCTCATAAGTTTTACTAGATTTGGGTAATACTGGATTGGCTCATGGAATCAGCACACTTCTTACCTGTTATGGCTACTGACACAGCAGGATAGTATGCTCAGTTGTATATTAAGAAAATAGTCAGGTTGCATGGCACTATACTTTCTATCATCTCTGATCGGGGGGCATAGTTCACAGCTAACTTTTGGAAGAAATTTCAGCAAGGTTTGGGTACTCAGTTGAACCTTAGAACAGCCTTCCATCCACAGACCGAGGGGCAGGAAGAGCGTACTATTCATACGCTCAAGGATATGATGTGCGCTTGAGTTCTTAACTTCAAAGGTAGCTAGGATGATCATTTTCCACTCATAGAATTTACTTACAACAACAGTTACCATGCCAGAATTTGGATGGCACCATTCGAGGCTCTATATGGTAGGAGATGTAGATCTCCCTCTAGGTAGTTCGAGATCAGGAAGCAGAGTTGATAGGGCCAGACCTTGTGCATAAGGCTATGGAAGGTTAAGATCATTAAGGAATGGTTGAAAACTACTCAGAGTTGCTAGAAATCCTATTTGGATGTGCGTCGCAGGGATTTAGAGTTCAAAGATGATGATTGGGTATTCTTGAAGGTTTCCCCATAAAGAGTATAATGCGGTTTAGGAAGAAAGGGAAATTGAGTCTGAGGTATGTCGGATAGTACAGAATCATTCAGAGGATTGTTCAGGTGGCTTACATGTTTGAGCTACCACCAGAGATGTCATTGGTGCACTCGGTGTTTCATGTATCTATGTTGAAGAAGGTAGTTGGAGACCCGGCACTCATTGTCCCGGTTGAGGCTATTGAGGTTAATGAAGAATTGACTTATGAGGAGATTCTGATTGTTATTCTTGATAGGCAAGTCTGAAAGCTGAGAAATAAAGAGATTGCCTCCGTGAAAGTGATATGGCAAAACAAACAGATTGAAGAGGCCACCTGGGAGGCCGAGGAAGAGATGAAGAAGAAGTATCCTCATTTGTTTGAATAACTATGTAATTGTTCTCTATGAAAATGTTAAGAGCTTACTTTTTATAAATTGTGTTCCATTTGTAAAGTTTATGTTAAGGATGCTCCTTTTTGATAATATAATGTTTATGACGTTATGATCGATGTTGCTTTCATATTGTGATACATCATTGTGTTATGGTTATGCTGTTAGGACTGGTTTCTTGGATTCTCTGACAGGCGGATAGGCCCAATTACAGAAGAGACTCTGCCGAAATGTCTGAAAATTCTAGGAGTAAGCCAAAGAATTTGGGGGTTTGAGATGTGTGAAAGAAGATATGAGTTATGTTGGGTGTTTAGCCGTACTCTACTCCTCATTCAAGGACGAATGATCCTAAGTGGGAGAGGATGTAAGACCCCGTAAAAGTTTACCTAAAACCTAGGTTTTTGTGGTGCCGATGTAGGCTAAAGTGTTTAGGGTTGTAAATAATCTTCACGGTGAGCTTGCTCGCCGTGGTACATAATTGTTAGGTTGTGCAATATGCTAGGGAGTTGGAAGAAAAATTGTTTCAGAACATGGCATTTTTCTGCTATCCATTATGCGACCGCAGAACTACTCTACAAACCGCAGATCCACCGTGTAGAGGAGCATAAAAAGGGCCAATTTTTGGAGGTTGTTTTGGGGTCAACTATGTGACCGCATAATCAATTTGTGGGCTGCACATCCATCATAGAACCAGCATGAGAAAATTCCGGAGGGAGCTTCCGCGGCAACTTATGTGACTGTATAACTGTTCTGCGAGCCGCAGAACGGCCGCAGACTTGAACAGGCCAGCCTTGTTTTGGGGACCATTTCCTCCGTACATTTTGCGGGCCACAGACTTGATCTGTGGTGCACTCTGCGATCGCATAGTTGAGTTCGGAGGGTCTAATTTCTATTTTTACAACCCGATCCCATTTTGATTAAAAAATATTTGGGCTCGTTTAGAAGGAAAGAATTACATATTTTAAGAAGTGGTGAGGAACTAGAGAGAGAATGAGGGGATCCAATATCTTCCACTTCAATTCATTGCACAAGCTTTGGATAATTCACAAGGAAAACTTGCAAAATTATCTACTAAGAGGTAAGGTTCTAACCCTAGCTTTCTATTTCAAATTTGGGGTAGAAGATGGGTAATGAGTGTGATTCTTGGGAATGGGAGTTGTTCTTGTACATGCATGTATCAATAAAGGTGGTGGGTAGGTCATTTAACTAATATGAGTAAGCTCTTGGTGTTGTATTGGTGGTGGGGTGAAGGAAATCCCATAAAAGAACCATGTAACCAAACTGCACACCTAGTGCTTGATGAAATGCTTAAATGAGCTGAACCCATGAATCTCTTCCTAATTATGGTTCAATTTTATTATGTCTCTAATTAGATTGAAGTCGCTAGGAGTTTCGGAATGTTGTAGTAATTTTAGGAAAGCTCAAGCGAGGTATGTTGGCTAAACTTCTCTTGTAGAGCCGAATCCTGTGACGTTCTTGTAAGATTCAAGTATGATTAGCTCATGTTCCTAATTCCCATGTTTCGAGTCGTCCCTAATATATTTAGTTATTCCATATAAGCATTGTTTCGAAAATTTTATGCTCAAATATGTTTCAATTGCTCCTATCATATTATGCCCTCCTCCGAAAATGTATTCAAGTATGGCTTATGTACCAAAATGTTATGACTTCAATTTATGTTTCAAATGCAAGTTTATTATGCTTAATTTTGGAAAGACGCTCAATGTTCTTAAGACTCCTATTGTTCTTATACATACTAAAAGTCTTGATTTCAAATGCTCTTATTGTTGATAACCTATGATGAAGCTTGAAAGTGAAAGAAGTGAATATGAGATATAAAATGTGGCCATCGTGCCAAGAATAGAAATACACTTGTGGCCAATAGTAGCAATGAAATGAAAAGAATGCATGAAATATTATGAAATGAGATGTAACTCCTTTTATATAATAAATGTTTTGGGAGTATCGTTTAGTCACCAAGGGAGGGTAGGTTTAAATAATCTAGCCCTGTAACTACACGTGTCGGTGTAGGAGTGATTGAGGGGTAAATCCCTGTATTGACGTGTTGAGATTATTCCCCTTAAATGGGATGAGATTGATGTGTTGCGTTTATTTCCCTTAATTGAGATGAGATTATTGCGAGCAGAAAGTGATTTCGATCCACACGGCAATGTGGTGAGACGGCTAAGCCGATCGGGCTGAGATTAGACTCCATGACGCGCACATGGTGGTGTTGTGATTGGATGTCTCGGGGTGAGATAGCTTAGCCGATCGGACCAAGGTCGGACTCCGTTCTAAATATACGATGGTTTATCGGTACTAAAGATCTCCCAACATAAAAATAATGATATTTACTTGGAAAATTATCTTTCTCTTAACTTGATGCTTTAATACTATTTGAGGCTCTCATTGATTCCATGTTTATTTCTCCTTGTACTATTATTCGATTCATTGAGAGGGTGTTTAGTCTTAATACTAGTACTATTCCATATGTACTAACGTCCCTTTTGCAGGAGGCGCTGCATCTTTAATGGATGCAAGTGGTTCCACAGCAGGCGGCCTCAATCAGTGATAGTGGTACACCCTCTCCTCAGCTGACTTAGTGAGCCCCATTTCATATCGGGGTCTTGTATCTTTTGTCCCTTTTGTATTGTGTTTTGAGGTATAGTCAGGGCCTTGTTTCCGGCACCATTTACTCTTTGTATCCATTAGAGGCTCCGTAGATATTGTGTGGGTTGTATCTTGATTTAGGAAGTCATACTAGAAATGTTGTATATGTATCACATGTTTCCACTTCTAAGCTATGAATGTTTAATATATTTTGGGAATTATAAATGGAGTAAATAATGTTAATGAAACTGGTATGATTGCGAAATCCTCTCATTGTCTAGCAAATGGTATGCATCTTCACTTTATTCATGGGTAAGGTCGGGTAGGAGGCATCGAGTAGGCTTGCTTTCCAGGGATATCTTGGTTGAGCGTCGGTCAAGCTCCCTAAGGTTGGGGTGTGACATCGAAACCCGACAAAACTCACAAAATCCGAACACACATTTTGATACGAGTCCAACCATACCAAAGTCATCCAATTCCGACCTCAAATCGTCCTTCAAATCATCAATTTATATTTTAGAAATGTTTTTACCTAAATCCCTAATTTCTCCAGTTAAAATCATCAATTACAAGCTAAAAACAAGGATGGAATCATGAAATATAACCAAATCTGAGGCAAAAATACTACCCTAATCCAAATCGTGAAAATCCTCTCCAATATCTCCCAAAACCTAGCTCTCTAACTCAAAAAGTGATAACATTAACAAAACCCTCGACCTGCATACAATATGTCAGTGAATCAGCTTTTGCAGTCATTTAGTTGCATCTGCGATAACCGCTTCTGTGGTAAAAACCTTGCATCTCAGAGTTTCCAACAACTGCCGACCAACCGCATTTGCGGTCAACAATGCGCATATGCGGTCCCTGCCTTCTCTGCAAGTGCGATTCTGTTTCTGCGCCCGGATAACCGCATATGCGGTCCCTGCCTTCTCCAATCAATTCACGCACTTCCGCTCGCCTGGATGCTTCTGCGGGCCACATATATGGCCCCACAGCTGCAAGTGCAAAAGCATAAGTACTCAGAATCTTCAGCAATTCAACAAGGTTCAAAATTATCCTCAACTCATCCTAAGCACACCCTGTTCCCCCGGGACCCCGTCCAATCATGCCAACTAATCCTAAAACATAACACGGACCTACTTGAGGCCTCAAATGCCATACAACATCAATCGAATCGCACCTCAATTCAAGCCTAATGAACTAATGAACTTTCAACTTCTAAACTCATGTCGAACCATGCCAAATCAACTCGGAATGACCTCAAATGACACAACAGTCCTATAGAAAGTCCCCGAACCATAATCTGAACCTCATATCAACAAAGTTAACTCTCGATCAAACCTATCAACCTTCCAAACCTTCAACTATCTAACTTTCGCCAATTCAAGCCAAAATAACCTAGGAGCCTCCAAATCCACCTCCGGACATATGCTTAAGTCCAAAATCATAATCCGGACCTGAAGGAACCATCAAAACTCTGATCCGAGATCAAATATGCAAAAGTCAAACTTGGTCAACTCTTCCAACTTAAAGCTTCCAAAATGAGAACATTCTTCCAAGTCAATTCCCAACCACTCAAAATCCTAAACCAACGATACACTCAAGATATAATACATCATATGAATCTACTCAATATCTCAAACCACCGAACAAAATGTAAAAGATCAAAACGAATGATCGGGTCGTTACATCAAAAGCTTAAGAATGCATTGACTACAGCCTCAGTGTTAGTGTTGTCTGCAGGTTCGGGAACTTACACAATGTATTATGATGCATCGTGTATTAGGCTTGGAGCAGTATTGATGTAGGACGATAGGATGATCGCCTACGCATCTCAGCAGTTGAAGGTTCGTGAGAAGAATTTCCATGTGCATGACTTAGAATTGGAAGCCATTGTTCATGCGCTAAAGATTTGGAGGCACTATCTATACAGCATTCCATGTGAGGTTTATACCGACCATCGGAGTTTCCAGCACCTATTCAAGCAGAAGGAGCTTAATTGTGGCAGCGGAGATGGTTAGAGTTGTTGAAAGACTATGATATCACCATACTCTATCATCCGGGGAAGGCCAGTGTAGTGGACGATGCATTGAGTAGGAAGGCTCAGAGCATGGGCAATTTGGAATATTTACTAGTAGTGGGGATGCCACCGGCTATGGATGTTCAGGCTTTAGCTAATCGGTTCATGAGATTGGATGTTTAGGAGCCTAGTCAGGTTCTTGCTTATTTTGTGGCATAGTCATTGTTATTGGAGCGTATCAAGGCTCGCCAGTTTGATGATCCTCACTTGTTGGTGATGAAAGACACAATGCAGCGGGGTGGTGCCAAGGAAGTTGTGATTGGAGATGATGGTGTTATGCGGCTTCAGGGTCGAATTTGTGTTCCAAATGTTGATGGGTTGAGAGAGTTGATCCTTGAGGAGGCTCATAGTTCACGCTATTCTATTCACCCAGGTGTCACAAAGATGTACCGTGACTTGAAACAATACTATTGGTGTCAGAGAATGAAGAATGACATTGTTGCTTATGTCTCTCAATGTCTGAATTGTTAACAGGTGAAGCACAAGCATCAGAAACCGGTGGATTGACTCAAAGATTGGAGATACTGAAGTGGAAGTGAGAGCGCATCACTATGGATTTTGTGGTAGGCTTACCACAGACCTTGAGGAAATATGATGCAGCCTAGGTTATTGTGGACCAGTTGACTAAGTCCGCACACTTCATTCCAGTGATGACTTCCTATTCTTCAGATCGGTTAGCTCAGATTTACATCCGAGAGATTATCCGCCTACATGGCGTGCTTATTTCTATCCATTTTATCAAGGCACGTAGTTCACATTGCATTTTTGGAGAGCCGTGAAGCATGAGTTGGGTACGCTAGTCGAGCTGAGTACAACATTTCATCCTCAGACAGACGGATAGTCCGAACATACTATTCAGATCTTGGAGGATATGTTACGTGTATGTGTTATTGATTTTGAAGGTTCATGGGACCAGTTCTTACCTCTAGTGGAGTTCGCCTACAACAACAGCTATTAGTCGAGCATCTAGATGGCTCTATATAGAGCCTTATATTGGAGGTGATGTCGTTCATCGATTGGTTGGTTTGAGCCCGGAGAGGCTAGACTGTGGGGCACTAATTTGGTCTGTGATGCAATGGAGAAGGTTAAGGTGATTCAGGAGCGACTTCATAAAGCTCAGTCCAGGAAGAAGAGTTATGTGGACCGGAAGGTTATAGATGTGACCTACATGGTGGGTGAGAAGGTTCTTATCTCAGTGTCACGCATGAAGGTCGCGATGCAGTTCGGGAAGAAGGGAAAGTTGAGCCTGAGGTTTATTGGCCCATTTGAGATCTTGGAGAGAGTTGGGTAGGTTGTTTATAGGCTTGCATTGCCTCCTAGACTAGCTGGGGTACATTCGGTATTTCACGTCTCCATGCTTCAAAAGTACCATGAGAATAGATATCATGTCTTAGACTTCAGCACGGTACAGCTTGATGGAATAATTTGGCCTATGAGGAAGATCCGGTGGCTATTCTAGAGCGGCAGTTCGTAAGTGGAGATCGAAGAGTTTTCCTTTCTTGAAAGTGCAATGGATAGGTCAGCCAATTTAGGAGGCTACGTGGGCGTCCCAGTCCGATATGCAGAGTAGATACACTGATGAGCTCAGAACACACACTTAAATTGTGCTCGCTAGTCAAATATAGTATAGTATAATATTGTTGTTACACCCTATATTTTCGTACGTAAAAATACATCGTAAGCAAACTAATGTAGGACCAAAAATGAGATAATATTTAAAAGTATATAAAGTAAGTTAATCATGTTACCTCTGAGGTTACAAATATTGAAGATCATGAACAACAAGTACAAAGAGGGTTGGACAGTTCAGAAGCTAAAGCAATTGAAGAAAACAATGTTTCGTCGAAAGTCGACAAGTTGGGAATGTTATAACAT
>AWOL01S0017476.1:5974-20775 GCA_000715115.1 Nicotiana otophora
AAGACAAGGTGGGTTGCTCTGATGGTAAGCACCCTCCACTTCCAACCAAGAGGTTGTGAGTTCGAGTCACCCCAAGAGCAAGGTGGGGAGTTCTTGGAGGGAAGGATGCCGAGGGTCATTTGGAAACAGCCTCTCTATCCCAGGGTAGGGGTAAGGTCTGCGTACACACTACCCTCCCCAGACCTCACTAGTGGGATTATACTGGGTTGTTATTGTTGTTGTTGTAACTATGAGTTACTAGGTTGTGTTTTCTTTCTCACCATGGAATTCAATTTTGAAACCTTAAACTAGTTTCCTATACCTTTGCTTAGTTTTTTATATAAAACAAAATGTATTTTCGTTCGTATAAGCATGGGCTGTGAATAGGAAAATAAGAATTATAATGACCCGGCCGGTCGTTTTGAGAGTTGTAGCCTCATTCTCCAATTTACTGCTCATTTTATACTTTATAACTTTTATGTGACTTATCGGGGTAGTTGATTCGGGTCTGGTGAGGTTCGGAATGAATTGAGACACTTAGTCTTAAAGATGAAAACTTAAGTTGAAAAGGTTGAACGGATGTGAACTTATGTGTAGACGACTCCAGAATGGAGTTTTGATGGTTCTGTTAGCTCTGTTGAGTGATTTTGGATTTAGGAGCGTGTCCGGATTTTGATTTGGAGGTCTATAGTTGAATTAGGCTTGAAATGACGAAAGTTGAAAATTTGGAAGTTTGACCAAGAGTGGACCTTATGGTTATCAGGATCGGATTAGAATTCCGGGAGTTGGAGTAGGTCCGTGGTATCATTTGTGACTTGTGTGCAAAATTTGGTGTCAATCGGACGTGATTTGATGGGTTTCGACGTCATTTGTAGAAGTTGGAATTCCTTAGTTTTAATAGGCTTGAATTGGGATGCGATTCATGTTTTTTATGTTGTTTGAGATGATTTGAGGGCTCGACTAAGTTCGTATTGTATTTTAGAACTTGTTGGTATAATTGATTGAGGTTCTGGGGGCCTCGGGTTGAATTCGGATGGTTAACGGATCGAAAATGAGACTTAGTGCATTGCTGAAGCTGGGAGTTTTCTGGTGTGATCGCACTTGCGAGGGATTGACCGCAGGTGCGATGCCGCAGATGCAACTGGATTTGCGCAGGTGCAGAACTAGGCTGGCCTGGGGCAGGACGCAGGTGCGAGGGGGTAACCGCATCTGCGAGCCTGCATGTGCGAGCAAGGCTCCGCAGATGCGGAGTTGAGGGGGCGAGGTCTGTTTTCGCAGATTCGGATAAAGGGCCGCAGAAGCGCCTCCGCAGGTACAAAACCTGGAGCGCAGATGCTGGCCCTGGGGATTTAAGTGATCTCCGCAGAAACGAAGGATTTTACGGCAAACGCTGTTCCGCAGGTGCGAAAAGCCTGGACAGTGTTTTAAAAATGAGGGTTCCGAGATTTTCACCATTTAAAACATTTCAAGCTCGGGATTTGGCGATTCTTGAGAGGCTTTTCGGGGTATTCTTTGAGGTAAGTCATTTGTGGTCTAATTTATTAAATAATTGTGTTTTCCCATTGATTTTCTACCTAGTTTGTGCGTATTTAAGGTGAAATTTGGGAGTTTGAGGCTAGAGATTTGGAGAGTTTGATTTGGGAATTTGGGTGGCGATTTGGTGTCGGATTTTGGTAAATTTGGTATGGTTGGACTCATGGTTGAATGGGTTCTCGGGTTTTGTGACTTTTATTGGATTTCGAGATGTGGGCCCGGGGGCCGACTTTTGTCAACTTTTAACTTTTGATTAATAATTTAGTATTTACTTATGGAATTAATTCCTTTATCCCGAGTTTATTGTATCGCATTATTTATGGCTAGATTTGAGGCATTCAGAGGCCGTTTCACAAGGCAAAGGTGTGTTGGAGTAGAGATTTGCCCAGATTGAGGTAAGTAACACTTTTAAACTTGACTCTCAGGGTTCGAAACCCCGAATTATGTGTTATATGATTGGTGTTGAGGTGACGCACATGCCAAGTGATGGGTGTGTGGGCATGCACTGTAAGAACTGTAACCTGGTCGATTCCATGGAACTGTATTGTGGATTTATGTTGTTGATATCCATATTTTCATCATGTGATAAAGTAATTGAGCTGCCAATTATGCTAGAAATCATGTTGAGGCTATTGCTGGTACTGTTGGGACCCATAGTGGTCGTTTCCTTGCTGTTGACTTGTTGATTACATTAAAATTTCGTACTCAGTCATATTTATTCATTGCATATCATATCTCAGTCCCCGTTGCTATATATTGCTATATCATATCATCATTTTTAGGCCAGTTTCACGACACTGTGAGCCAGAGAGAGAGAGATACTGGAGAGATTGATGACTGAGTGAGGCCAAGGGCCTGATTGAGAGTGAAAATTATTGAATCAGGCTGCACGCCACAACATGTTAATTAATTTATGCGTGGATCTGGCTTATTATAGCGCTTGAGCTGAAGGAGCCCCTACGGAGTATGTATACACCCGAGTGAGCGCAATTGATAATATTGAGGGATGGATTTTTCCTGGACATGGATCTTGTCTGAATTATTTATATTTGGGGATGGATCTTCCCCTGGGCTAGATTGGCCTTATACAGTACTGAGTGACTGACTGTTAGTTGATGTATATATATATATATATATGGGATGGATCTTCCCTGGGCTGGATTAGCCATATACAGTACTTAGTGATTGAGTATTCTGAGAGTGTGAGTACACGGGGCTTTCGGCGTGGTGCATCAGATACAACATGTGCATTGGCATTTAGATGTAGAGAGGTCATACTCCTCATATCATTCAGAATTGATATATTTTACTTTTAATTAAGTTTAACAGTTGAACTTGAAAGCATGCCTATATTTCTGTACTGTTATTTCTATATTGAACTGTACTTGCTGAGTTTGCCACTACCTTTCATTTCAAAAGTTAGATTTGTTACTTATTGAGTTGGTTGTACTCACGCTACACCCCTGCACCTCGTGTGCAGATCCAGGTGCTTCCGGTCACGGCGGTTGCTGAGCTGTGGAGTCCGAATTTTCGGAGACTATCGAGATAGCTGCTTGGCGTTCGTAGATCTTGACTCTCCCTCCTTATCTTTCATTTTACGTTTCAGTTTTATTACCTATATGGTGTATTAGACTATGTCTTTATGTAGATGCTCATGTACTCGGTGACACACCGATTTTGGGAGAGATTTTGATTTGAATTATGATTTCTTACTTTTTTTTTAAAAGGGTTTTCCTTAATTTTAACTGCTTCCATATCTTTCAAAGCTTTAGAGTGTTGGAAATGTTTGCGTATTCGACTTTCCTAGTACCATGATAGGCGCCATCACGACAGGTTGGTTTTGGGTCGTGCCAAGTTGGTATCAGAGCCTAGGTTACATAGGTCTCACGAGTCATGATTAGGTTTAATAGTGTCTTGCGGATCGGTACGGAGACGTCTGTACTTATCTTCGAGAGGTTGCCGAACCCTTAGGAAACTTCACATTCTTGTATTCTTGTCGTGCGAATTTATTGATTCTGGTCACTAAATGTTTGTTGTTCTATTCATCACAGATGGTGAGGACACGTGCTGCCGGATAGGACGGCCATCCACCAGTACCACAAGCTAGGGCCACGAGAGGCGGAGGTCGAGGTAGGGGCCGCGGTTGGGGTAGAGAGGCAGAGGTGCAGCTCGTACAACACCTAGGGCAGATCCACCAGTTGCTCCAGCTCAGGAGCAGATTCCAGATGTGGTTAAGCCAGTGGGGTCAGCTCAGGCACCAGCTGTATCCATTGTGATTCCAGGCCTTCAGGAGGCCTTGGCTCAGATTTTGATGCTGTGCACCAACCTTGCTCAGGCGGTCTCTATTCCGGCCGCAGTAAAACCTTTTCAGGCTGGAGCAGGTAATCATACTCCCGCCGCCCGTACTCCAGAGCAGGTGATGCAGGGACTCCAGATACCATGGGTACTACCAGCCCAGCCGGTTATAGTTGCTTAGGCCTAGGTGGGTCCCGTTATGACTGATGATGAGAAGAGGAAACTAGAGAGATTTGGGAGGCTTCAACCTCCATTATTTAGCAGGGCCGAGTTAGAGGATGCCCATGGCTTCTTGGATAAGTGCTAGCAGATTCTTCGCATGACAGGTATTTTGGAGACCAGTGAGGTCTCGTTTACTACTTTTCAGTTTACTGGGGCTGATTGCAGATGGTGGGAGGCTTATGAGAGGCGCATGCCGGTCAGTGCAGCACCACTTACATGGAAGGAGTTCTCCATTCTCTTCTTGGAGAAGTTCGTACCGCAATCTCGCAGGGAAGAGCTACACAGACAGTTTGAGCAGCTATGTTAAGAGGGCATGTCTGTGACTCAGTACGAGATGAGGTTTTCAG
Organism: Nicotiana otophora; assembly: GCA_000715115.1. Classification (NCBI taxonomy): domain Eukaryota; kingdom Viridiplantae; phylum Streptophyta; class Magnoliopsida; order Solanales; family Solanaceae; genus Nicotiana; species Nicotiana otophora. The sequence continues at coordinate 10,351 of AWOL01S0017476.1, forward strand.
AGTTGGCTCGTCACGCAATTTGGTTGGTTCCCACTGATAGGGAGAGGATTAGGAGGTTCATTGATGGACTTACGTATCAGTTGTCATTGCTTATGATTAGGGAGAGGGTATCTAGTGCTACTTTCGACGATGTGGTTGATATTGCTCGGCAGACAGAGATGGTCCGCAGTCAGGATCACGGAGAGGGAGGCCAAGACGCCTCGTAGATCGTGTGGTTTCAGCGGTGTTCCTTATTGGGGTCAGTTCTACCACAGTAGGGGACATCCTTATAGGCACATCCAGATTGCTCGTCTGGTTCACCGTGGTGCATCATCTAGCCATGGTTCATACAGTGCTCATCAGGGTCAGTCATCTCTCAGTGCCCTTCCAACTCAGAGTTCGTCTCATGCATCATCAATTCAGGGTTCATCTATACCAGGTCCTTCTGGTAGTTATTCTGGCTCTCGGGGTCTGCCTCAATACTCACCGCCATTTGCAGGGAGGGGTTGTTTTGAGTGTGGAGATTTGGGTCACATAAAGAGACATTGTCCCTGCCTTTTGAGAGGTCCAGCTCAGCAGAGGAGTTAGACTACGACTTCAATACCAGTTACTTCACCACCCGCCCAGCCAGCTCGGGGTGGGCTCAGGCAGCTAGAGGTCTCCCGAGAGGGGGAGGCCGATCAGGTGGTGGTCAGTCCCGATTCTATGCTATTCCTACTAGACTAGATGTTGTTGCTTTAGATGCAATGATTGTCTCAGTATGCCACAGGGATGCCTCTGTATTATTTGACCATAGTTCCACTTATTCCTATGTATCATCGTATTTTGCTCATTATCTGGATATGCCCCGTAAGTCCTTAGTTTCATCTGTTCATGTATCTACGCTAGTGGGCGACACCATTGTTGTAGACTGCATATATCGATCGTGTGTAGTGACTATTGGGGGATTGGAGACTAGAGTTGATCTCTTATTGCTTAGTATGGTTGATTTCGACGTGATATTGGGTCTGGATTGGTTGTCTCCATGTCATGCTATTCTGAATTGTCACGCTAAGACCGTGACGTTGGCAATGCCGGGGTTGCCAAGGATTCAGTGGAGAGGTTCTCTAGACTATGTTCCCAGCAGAGTGATCTCATATTTGAAGGCCTAGTGGATGGTTGTGAAGGGTTGCTTATCTTATTTGGCCTTTGTGAGGGATGTTGGTGCTGATACTCCTACTATTGATTATGTTTCGGTGGTGCGAGACTTTTCGAATGTATTTCCTGCAGACCTGCCGTCTATGCTGCTCGACAGGGATATTTACTTTGGTATTGACTTGGTGCCGGACACTCAGCCCATTTCTATTCTTCCGTATCGTACAGCACCAGCTGAGTTGAAGGAATTGAAATAGCAGCTTCAGGAACTTCTTGATAAGGGGTTTATTAGGCCTAGTGTGTCGCCTTTGGGTGCACCGGTTGTTTTTGTGAAGAAGAAGGATGGTACTGTGCAGATGTGCATTGATTATAGGCAGTTGAACAAAGTTACAATTAAGAACAAGTATCCTTTGCCGTGCATTGATGATCTATTTGACCAGCTTTAAGGAGCGAGGGTATTCGCTAAGATTGATTTGAGGTCTGGGTATTAACAGTTGAAGATTTGGTGCTCGAATATTCTAAAGACGGTATTCATGAGCCGTTATGGTCATTATGAGTTCCTTGTGATGCCTTTTGGTCTGACAAATGCCCTAGCAACATTCATGCATCTAATGAACAATGTGTTTCAGCCTTATCTCGACTCGTTTGTCATAGTATTCATTGATGATATCCTTGTGCACTCTCGTAACCAGGAGGAGCATGCCCAGCATTTGAGAGTTGTGTTGCAGCGGTTGAGGGAGGAGAAACATTATGCCAAGTTCTCCAAGTGTGAGTTTTGGCTTAGTTCGATGGTGTTCTTGGGGCATATGGTGTCCAGTGAGGGGATTCAGGTGGATTCGAAGAAGATTGAGGCGGTTTAGAGTTGGCCCAGACCGTCCTCAGCTATAGAGATTTGGAGCTTTCTCGGCTTGGCCGGTTATTATTATCGCTTCGTGGAGGGTTTCTCGTCTATTGCATCGCCCTTGACCAAATTGACCCAAAAGGGTGCTACTTTCAGGTGGTCGGATGAGTGTGAGGAGAGCTTTCAGAAGCTCAAGACTGCCTTGACCAAAGCTCCAGTTCTAGTTTTGCCTTTAGCTTCAGGCTCTTATACAGTGTATTGTGATACTTCTCGGATTGGTATTGGGTGTGTCTTGATGCAAGAGGGTAGAGTGATTGCTTATGCTTCACGTCAGTTGAAGCCCCATGAGAAGAACTACCATGTTCATGACTTGGAGTTGGCTGCCATCGTTCGTGCATTGAAGATGTGGAGGCGCTATCTCTATGGTGTGTCTTGTGAGGCATTTACAGATCATCAGAGTCTTCTGCATTTGTTCAAATAGAAGGATCTAAACTTGAGGCAGTAGAGATGGTTGGAGCTGCTAAAGGATTATGACATCACCATTCTGTATAATCACGGGAGGGCCAATATGGTGTCCGATGCTTGAGTAGAAAGGCGATGAGTATGGGTAGCCTTGCATTCATTCTTATTGGTGATAGACCTCTTGAAGTTGATGTTCAGGCCCTGGCCAACCAATTCGTAAGATTAGATGTTTCGGAGCGCAGTCAGGTTCAAGCTTGTGTGGTTTCTCGATCTTCCTTATATGATCGTATCAGAGAGCGCCAGTATGATGATCCTTATTTGCTTGTCCTTAAGGACACGGTTCAGGACGGTGATGCCAGACATGCTACTATTGGGGATGATGGGGTGTTGAGGATGCAGGGTCGGATTTGTGTGCCTAATGTAGATGAGCTACATGAGTTGATTCTCGAGGAGGCCCACAGTTCGCGGTATTCCATTCATCCAGGTGCCGCGAAGATGTATCAGGACTTGAGACAACATTATTGGTGGAGGAGAATGAAGGAAGATATAGTGCGATTTGTAGCTCGGTGCCTTAACTGTCATCATATGAAGTATGAGCATCAGAGATCGAATGGATTGCTTCAGAGGCTAGAGATTCCATAGTGGACATAGGAGCGATCACCATGGATTTTGTAGATGGGCTCCCACGGACTTCGAGGAAGTTCGATGCTATTTGGGTGATTGTATCGTCTGACCAAGTACGCGCATTTCATTCCAGTTGGGACTACTTATTCTTCAAAGTGGTTGGTTGAGATTCACATTCGCGAAATTATTTGCCTTCACGGTGTGCCAGTGTCCATCATTTTAGATCGGGGCATGTAGTTTACATCGCAGTTTTGGAGAGTCGTGCAGCGAGAGTTGGGCACCCAGGTTGAGTTAAGTATAACATTTCACCCTCAGACGGACGGACAATCCGAGAGCACTATTCAAATATTGGAGGACATGCCACGTGCTTGTGTCATTGATTTCGAGGGTTCTTGGGATCAGTTTCTGCCGCTCGTGGAGTTTACCTACAACAACAACTACCAGTCGAGCAATTAGATGGCTCCATATGAGGCTCTATATGGGAGACAACGTCGATCTACGGTGGGTTAGTTTGAGCCGGGTGAGCTAGGCTATTAGCACTTACTTGGTTCAGGATGCTTTGGACAAGGTTAAATTGATTCAGGATCGATTTCGCACGGCGCAATCTTGATAGAAGAGTTACGCCAATAGAAAGGTTCGTGATGTTGCTTACATGGTTGGGGAGAAGGTACTTCTCAAGGTTTCACCCATGAAGGGTGTTATGAGGTTGGGGAAGAAGGGCAAGTTGAGCCCTCGGTATATTGGGTTGTTTGAGGTACTTTAGAGAATTGGAGAGGTGTCTTACAAGCTTGCCTTGCCACCTAGTTTGTCGAGTGTGCATCCAGGGTTTCATATTTCTATGCTCTGACAGTATGTCGGCGATCAGTCTCATGTTTTGGATTTTAGCACGATTCAGTTGGATGGTGATTTGACTTATGATGTGGAGCCGATGGCCATTTTGGATCGGTAGGTTCGAAAGTTGAGATCAAAGGACATAGCTTCAGTGAAGGTGCAGTGGAGAGGTCATCCAGTTGAGAAGTCTACTTGGGAGACCGAGCGGGAGATGCGGAGCAGTTATCCACGCCTATTTGAGACTCTAGGTATGTTTCTAGACTCGTTCGAGGACTAACATTTGTTTAAAAGGGGGAGGATGTAACGACCTGACCGATCATTTTGAGAGTTGTAGCCCCGTTCTCCCATTTACTACTCATTTTATACTTTATAACTACTCTATGACTTACCGGGGTAGTTGGTTCGGGTCCGGTGAGGTTCAGAATGAATTGAGACACTTAGTCTCAAGGATGAAAACTTAAGTTGAAAAGGTTGACCGGATGTGGACTTATGTGTAGACGATTCTGAAATGGAGTTTTGATAGTTCCTTTAGCTCTGTTGGGTGATTTTAGACTTAAGAGCGTGTCCGGATTGTGATTTGGAGGTCTATAGTTGAATTAGGCTTGAAATGGCGAAAGTTGGAAATTTAGAAGTTTGACCGAGAGTGGACCTTGTGGTTACCGAGCTCGGATTGGAGTTCCGGGAGTTGGAGTAGGTCCGTGGTGTCATATGTGACTTGTGTGCAAAATTTGGGGTCAATCGGACGTGATTTGATGGTTTTCGGCGTCTTTTGTAGAAGTTGAAATTCCTTAGTTTCAATAGGCTTGAATTGAGGTGCGATACGTGTTTTTGATGTTGTTTGAGGTGATTTGAGGGCTCGACTAATTTCGTATCGTATTTTAGGACTTGTTTGTATAATTAGTTGAGGTCCTAGGGGCCTCGGGTTGACTTTGGATGGTTAACGGATCGAAAATGAGACTTAGTGCATTGCTGAAGCTGGGAGTTTTCTGGTGTGATCGCACCTACGAGGGATTGGCCGCAGGTGCGATGCCGCAGATGCAGCTGGATTTGCGCAGGTGCAGAACTGGGCTAGCCTGGGGTAGGACGCAGGTTCAAGGGGGTAACCGCATCTGCGAGCAAGGCTGTGCAGATGCGAAGTTGAGGGGCGAGGTCTTTTTCCGCAGAATTGAATAGTGGCCCGCAAAAGCGCCTCTGCAGGTGCGGAACCTGGAGCGCAAATGCGGGCCCTAGGGATTTAAGTGATCTCCACATAAGCGGAGGATTTTATCACAAAAGCGGTTCCGCAGGTGAGGATATTTGGCCCCCAGGTCCGAAAAGCCTGAGCAGTGTTTTAAAAACAAGGGTTCCGAGTTTTTCACTAATTTAAACATTTCAAGCTCGGGATTGGGCAATTCTTGAGAGGATTTTAGGGGTATTCCTTGAGGTAAGTCATTTGTGGTCTAATTTATTCAATAATTATGTTTTTCCATTGATTTTCCTACCTAGTTTGTATGTATTTAAGGTGGAATTTGGGAGCTTGAGGCTAGGGATTTAGAGAGTTTGATTTGGGGATTAAGGTGGCAATTTGGTGTCAGATTTTGGTAAATTTGGTATGGTTGGACTCGTGGTTGAATGGGCTCTTGGGTTTTGTAACTTTTATCAGATTTCGATATGTGAGACCCGAGGTCGACTTTTGAGTCGACTTTTGACTTTTGATTAATAACTTAGTATTTACTTATGGTATTAATTCCTTTAGCTCGTGTTGATTGTATCGCATTGTTTATGGCTCGATTCGAGGCATTCAGAGGCCGTTTTGCGAGGCAAAGGTGTGTTGGAGTAGAGATTTGCCTAGATTAAGGTAAGTAACACTTCTAAACTTGGCCCTAAGGGTTCGAAACCCCGAATTATGTGTTATATGATTAGTGTTGAGGTGACGCACATGCGAAGTGACGGGTGTGTGGGCGTGCACTGTAAGAACTGTAACCTGGTCAATTCCATGGAACTGTATTGTGGATTTATCTTGTTAATATCCGTATTTTCATCATGTGATAAAGTAATTGAGCTGCCAATCATGCTAGAAATCATGTTGAGGTTATTGCTGGTACTGTTGGGACCCATAGTGGTCGTTTCCTTGCCGTTGACTTATTGATTACATTGAAATTTCGTACTCAGTCATATTTATTCATTGCATATCTTATCTCAGTCCCCGTTGTTATTTATTGTTGTATCATATCATCATTTTTAGGCTAGTTTCATGACACTGTGAGCCCGAGAGGGAGACTGGAGAGATTAATAACTGAGTGAGGTCGAGGGCCTGATTGAGAGTGACAATTATGGGATCGGGCTGCACGCCGCAACATGTTTATTGATTTATGCCTGGATCTGGCTTACTATAGCGCTTGGGCTGAGGGATCCCCTCCAGAGTCTGTACACACCCCCAATAAGTGCAATTAATTATATTGAGGGATAGATCTTCCTCGGACGTGGATCTTGTCTGAATTAGTTATATTTGGGGATGGATCTTCCTCTGGGCTGGATTGGCCTTATACAGTACTAAGTGACTGACTGATAGTTGATATATATATATATGGGATGGATCTTCCCTGGGTTGGATTGACCATATACAGTACTGAGTGATTAAGTATTCTGAGAGTGTGAGTACACGAGGCTTTGAGTGTGGTGCATCACATACAGCATGTGCATTGGCATATAGATGTATAGAGGTCATACTCCTCATATCATTCATTGATCTATTTTACTTGAATTGAGTTCAACTGTTGAACTTGAAAGCATGCCTACATTTCTGTACTGTTATTTCTATATTGAACTGTACCTGTTGAGTTCGTCAGTATATTTTAGTCCAAAGGTTATATTTGTTACTTATTGAGTTGGTTGTACTCACACTACACCCTGCACCTCGTGTACTGATCCAGGGGCTTCCGGTCATGGAGATTACTGAGTTGTGGAGTCCGGATTTTTGGAGACTATCGAGGTAGTTGCTTGGCGTTCGCAGGCCTTGACTCTCACTCCTTATCTTTCATTTTATGTTTCAGTTTTATTACCCATACGATGTATTAGACTATGTCTTTATGTTGATGCTTATGTACTCGGTGACGTACTGATTTTGGGAGAGATTTTGTTTTGGATTATGATTTCTTACTCTGTTTTAAAAAGGCTTTTCCTTAATTTTAACTGCTTCCGTATCTTTCAAAGCTTTAGAGTGTTGAAAATGTCTGCGTAGTCGGCTTGCCTAGTACCATAATAGGCTCCATCATCACAGGTTGGTTTTGGGTCGTGACAAGAATTTTCTCGATTCAGACTGTTTCATATTATCTTTAGTTGTTGCATTTCTTTTGGTATAGTTTGTTTGTATATCTATGATCTCTGATTTTTCTTCAAATGAAAGAGGAAGAAAGGTTGTGGGGAAGGGATGAAAATGGGAGTAGAATGGTGAGGTGGCAATGAATTGTGGTCATAAGGAGGCAGTTAACGGAGGAAGGGTAGATTTGTACCACTTTTCTGATGTTAGGGATATATTTGAACTAATAGTATGATGTTAGGGATATATTTGGACTGATAGTATAACCGAAATAATATTAGACCTTTTTCAATAGTATAGGCCTATAGGGGCATATTTGGCCCATTTTCCTTTATTTATTCTACTCTGAGGAATTAAAAGTAAATACAATAGTATTATTTTAGAATGAACATGGTTGGAAGAACCCAAAATTTGTTTAGATCAAGATGAATTAAATAAACGGCAAAGGGCCAAATACACCCCTGTACTATGAGAATAGGTTTAAATATATTGTTCGTTATATTTTGGGTCCAAATATATCCTTATCGTAACACTATTGGTTCAAATATACCCATCTTTTGTTAAGTTTGTCCAAGGCGGACATCCAATCCTACATGACACTGATATTTAATGAGGTGAATGCCACATGACATGCCACCTCAGTGCCCGTAATCCATATATAAAAGACTAAAATTTGAAATACAATATTTTTCATGGCAACGATAATGGTGGCAATAGTGGTGAATGGAAGGAAATTTTAGTGGTGAAAAAAAATAGAAGGGAGGGGCAAAATGGGTTAGGACGCTGAGTTAGCAAGCCATGTAACACCCACCTCATCAAATGTCAGTGCTACGTATGAATGAATGTCTGTTTTGGACCAACTTATCGGAAAAATGGATATATTTGAACCAAAAGTATAACGACATATGTATATTTGGACTCAAAGTATAATGAGGGGTACATTTAAACCTTTTCTGCTAGTACATGGATATATTTAGCCCTTTTCCGTTGAATAAATAAGAGTTGTTGATATTTCTTTTAACAAAAAAAAAAACATTTCTCAATTCTCAAACTGTTTGTTTTTTATGAACATGGTTGGAGGAACCCAAAATTTGCTTAGATCAGGATGAATTGAATAAATAAGAGTTGTTGATATTTCTTTTAACAAAAAAAAAAACATTTCTCAATTCTCAAACTGTTTGTTTTTTATGAACATGGTTGGAGGAACCCAAAATTTGCTTAGATCAGGATGAATTGAATAAATAAGAGTTGTTGATATTTCTTTTAACAAAAAAAAAAACATTTCTCAATTCTCAAACTGTTTGTTTTTTATGAACATGGTTGGAGGAACCCAAAATTTGCTTAGATCAGGATGAATTGAATAAATAAGAGTTGTTGATATTTCTTTTAACAAAAAAAAAAACATTTCTCAATTCTCAAACTGTTTGTTTTTTATGAACATGGTTGGAGGAACCCAAAATTTGCTTAGATCAGGATGAATTGAATAAATAAGAGTTGTTGATATTTCTTTTAACAAAAAAAAAAACATTTCTCAATTCTCAAACTGTTTGTTTTTTATGAACATGGTTGGAGGAACCCAAAATTTGCTTAGATCAGGATGAATTGAATAAATAAGAGTTGTTGATATTTCTTTTAACAAAAAAAAAAACATTTCTCAATTCTCAAACTGTTTGTTTTTTATGAACATGGTTGGAGGAACCCAAAATTTGCTTAGATCAGGATGAATTGAATAAATAAGAGTTGTTGATATTTCTTTTAACAAAAAAAAAAACATTTCTCAATTCTCAAACTGTTTGTTTTTTATGAACATGGTTGGAGGAACCCAAAATTTGCTTAGATCAGGATGAATTGAATAAATAAGAGTTGTTGATATTTCTTTTAACAAAAAAAAAAAAATCTCAAACTGTTTGTTTTTTTGTTGCTCTATTCAATACAAATCCTTTACTGTTTGTTATACTCGCCTTTATTTTTCCTTGTCTATCCATTCATTTCTTGTTTATTATTATTATCATTTAGCTGAAGTGGTAGTAGTAACTTTATCGATACTTTAGTCTGGCCCTTAAAATAGTGAAATTATAATAAAAATCATATTTCTTATATTATTACTATTTTTGCTCAAAGTAGACACTGTTTAGAAGGTGAACGTGCAAGATGAAATTGTCTACTTACATGAGACTGAACGAAATTTTCCGGAATTCTTATGTTTAATTAATATCTAAAAACACATCTAAAGTAGATCAAGCACGAAAATGTTTAGTGATCATATAGAAATTTAACTATACTTTCCAGGATTTAGTACATCAGGTTATAAGTATAAATTACATGGCGAATCCAAAATTTTCTTCAAGCGGCTCAAGTATTAGAATCGCGATGATAGTTGACAATAGGGATAGTTGTATTCTTTTATATTCCCAAAATACCCATGTATATACAAATTTTAAGTACGTATAAGATTGTAAGTTTTCCTCTAAAGTCTTCAATTTAAAATTTTGAAACACCATAAACAAAATATAAATAGTTAATTAAAACAGATTAACTGAACATTCATGTATATCAAAGAAAAAAAAAAGACTGGAAACTTTATAAATTAAAGAAGTATTCTCAATATTATAAAAGGAAAACTGAGATAAATTTTTAATATATTATTACATTAACTAATTTAACAAAAATTATAAATGAGATGAAGCAAATAAACTAAAGAGGATGTCACGATCCGAAATTTTCAAATCGCAGGGCCGTGATGTCGCTTATCTTCCACTTACTAGGCAAGCCAATATTAATACGCACTAACCATTTTTAGACAATGAAAAATAGTATAATGAGAGTTAAAGCTATAAGATTTCAAAATAGACATTATAGTTCCAACACCAACTAGTTAAAACCCAGAATCCGGTGTCACAAGTTCATGAGCAAACTAAAAAGTGCTACAATTAATGTCGGAAGAAAACACAACTGTTCGAAATAGAATAAATAGTAAAACTAGGTAAAGAAGGGGATTTCAGGGACTGCGATTGCCATGCGGGTCTACATCAAGTCTGCAAATGTAGCTATGATCCGGGCAGCAACTCCGCTAAATGCTACTGAGACCAACTCCAGAATCTGCACAAGAAGTGCAGAAGTGTAGCATGAGTACAACCGGCCCAAAATACTCCGTAAGTGTCGAGCCTAACCTCGACGAGGTAGTGACGAGACTATGACAAGACACCTACTAAAATCTGTGCAAATATATATATATATATATATATATATATATATA
>AWOL01S0017476.1:21640-63644 GCA_000715115.1 Nicotiana otophora
GACAAGGTGGGTTGCTCTGATGGTAAGCACCCTCCACTTCCAACCAAGAGGTTGTGAGTTCGAGTCACCCCAAGAGCAAGGTGGGGAGTTCTTGGAGGGAAGGATGCCGAGGGTCATTTGAAAACAGCCTCTCTACCCTAGGGTAGAGGTAAGGTCTGCGTACACACTACCCTTCCTAGACCCCACTAGTGGGATTATACTGGGTTGTTGTTGTTGTTGTTGTATATATATATATATATATATATAAAACAAAAGATGTGGCAGACAAAATATTAACGGGGAGGGAGCATGATACATGGGGCAAGATCAGAACAGTAAGTGTAAATCACCGAACAACCTTCTTTCGAAATAAACGACAATGTAGCCAAATATCTCACAAATCCGGAAATCAAATAAAGCATCGAAATTATCAATGGCACGGCATCACCTTTCGTACTTTTACTCTCATCCTTACCATGTAATATCATAAATGCAATGGCACGGCATCACTCTTTGAGCTTTTACTCTCATCCTCACCATATAATAATAATAATAATATGATAAATGAAATGACACGGCATCATCCTTCGTGATTTTACTCTCTTCCTCACATGATACAAATAATGATAATAAGCAATTAAGTGCACGACATCACTTTTTGTGCTTTCATCCTCACAATCTCTCAATGAGTGATAGTAATATGCAAATAAGGCACGGAAACACCCTTCGTGCTTTTCACCCTTCCTCATCAAAAATATAGTAATAATCTAATGTACCAATGCAAGGTGGGAAATAATTTCGCTTCAATCATAATGTTATGATGAACAAACTCAATTTTCAATATCCCACAACTTCAAAATAAGCGATAAATATAAAGTGAAACAATTATAGAAATACTTATCTTACTAAGGCATGGAAAGCATAGTCAATGAAATAATATAGTACAACAAAATAATTTCCACCTGCATGCTTTAACCCAATGAAAACGCATATATACTCGTTACCTTACATATATGCCGTCCCCACACATAATTCACGTAGAAAATAGACCGACACGTCCTAATTCCCTCAAGTCAAAGTTAAACACGATATTTACCTCACTCCGCAACCAAATCAATGCTCAACCACGCTTTTCCTATATAAATAACCTACAAACCAATCCAATCTAGCCAAATATAGTTAAAATAATTCACAATAAGATTTAGAAACTACCCACGAGTGAAAAAGATTCAATCTTTAATTAATTTAAAAAAAGTCAACAAACGTCAACCTCGGGTTTGCTTGGTCAAAACCTGATATTCGGACCAAAACTCGATTACCCATTCAGTCCTGAGCCCGGTTATGTGATTTGTTTTGAAATACGACCTCAATTTGAGGTCTAAATCTCAATTTTACAAAATCTCTAATTTCTACCCAAAATCCCCAATTTCTACCATAAAATTCATAGATTAAAGATTAAAATCAATGAATTATTATGGAATTACATCAAAACTAGTTTAAAATCACTAACCAATGAAGTTAGGATGAAAATCTCCTCAAAATCGCCTCTAGGCAGAGCTCTAGATTTCAAAAATGGTGAAAATGGTCAAATCTCGACTTTCAGCTTTTAAATAGTTGGGCGTCAAGTGTTCTTCGCGTTTACAAAGCATCTGATGCGTTCGCGAAGGGTACTGCCCCAAGGGCCTGCATGTTCCCGAGGCTACCATCACGTTCGCGAAGTCTTCTTCCCTGCCAAGCCTCCGCGTTCGCGACCCATGGTTCGCGTTCGCGACGAAGAGCCACCTGACATTCCCCCCAAATCCCACAAAGCATCACGTTCGTGAAGGGTACGTTCCCATTGCTTCGCGTTCGCGATTGGCCCTCACGTTCGCAAAGAACAACCGGCTCCTAGCCCAAACTTCCCCTTCACGATCACGATAGAAGCTTCATGATCGCAAAGCACAAGACCCTAGACACCAGAAACAACAGTCCTCTAAGTCCAAAATGATACGAAGCCTATCCGAAACTTACCCGAGCCCCTCAGGCTCCATATCGAACATGCACACAAGCCTAAACATATCATACGAACTCACTCGCGTGATCAAAACACCAAAATAACATATAGAATCATAAATCAGATATCAAAACGCATGAAATTCAAAAGAAAACTCAAGAACCTCTAGAATCACAACCAAGCGTCTCAATCCTATCAAACCAACTCCGAATGACACTATATTTTGCAGACAAGTTTTTAATAGCAAAACGGACCTATTCCAAGTCTCAAAACTAAAATCCGAATCCGATAACCATAAAGTCAACCTACAGTTAAACCTAAAGAATTTCTAAACATTCAAATTGTTAGCTTTCAGCAAAAAAGTCGAATCAACTTAGGAACCTCCGAATTCAATTCCAGGCATACAACCAAATCTAAAATATTAATACGAACCTATCGGAATCATCAAAACACCAATCTGGGGTCATTTACCCAAAATGTTGACCATGGTCAACTCTAGCCTCATTTTTAGACAAATTTTTTATTTTCTTCAAAGTTTTACATAAAGGCTTTTCGAAAAGCGACATGGACCATGAACGCAAATTAAGAAATATCAAATAAAGCTATGGGAGGTCTCGAATCATGAAAATTAAGGCAAGTACTCAAAATGACCTACCGGGTCATCACATTCGCCACCTCTAAAAGAAACGTTCATCCTTGAATGGACAAAGAAAAGTTCCTGGACTGGTGAAAAGGCGGGGGTATCTATTCCGCATATTGGACTCGGACTCCCACGTAGCTGCCTCGATCGGCTGACCACTCTATTGCACTTTCATAGAAGGAAACTGTTTATACCTCAACTTTCAAACCTGCCGGGCTAGAATAGCCACTGGCTCCTCCTCATAGGCCAAATTCTCATCAAGCTTAACCGTACTGAAGTCCAAAACATGCGAGCTGTCTTCATGGTACTTCCAAAGCATGGAAACATGGAATACTGGATATACTCTTGCTAGGCTAGGAGGAAAATCAAGCCTGTAAGCAACCTCCCCAACTCTCTCCAAGATCTCGAATGGCCCAATAAACCTCGTGCTCAACTTTTCCTTCTTTCCAAACCGCATCACGCCCTTCATTGGTGACACTCGAAGGAGAACCTTCTCACCCACCATATATGCCATATCTCAAACCTTGCGGTCCGCGTAACTCATCTGTCTAGACTGGGCTGTACGAAGTCGCTCCTAAATCACCTTAACCTTCTCCATAGCATCACAGACCACATCAGTGCCCAACAACCTGGCCTCTATAGGCTCAACCAACCAATCGGTGAACGACATTGCCTCCAATATAAGGCCTCGTACGGTGCCATCTGAATACTCGACTGGTAATTGTTGTTCTAGGCGAATTCTGCAAGAGGTAAGATATGGTCCCATGAATCTCCGAAATCCATAGCATATGCGCTTAACATGTCCTCTAAGATTGGGATAGTGCGCTTGGACTGTCTATCCGTATGAGGATGAAATGCGATACTCAGATCAACCCGCGTGCCTAACTCATGCTGCACGACTCTCCAAAAATGTGATGTGAACTACGTGCCTTGATTAGAAATAATGGAAATGGGCATGTCGTGCAGATGGATAATCCCCTGGATATAAATATGAGCCAACCGCTCTGAAGAATAAGAAGTCGCCATCGGAATGATGTGCGCAGACTTAGTCAACCGGTCCATAATAACCCAGACTACATCATATTTCTTCAAGGTCCGTGGTAAGCCTACCACAAAATCCATAGTGATGTGATCCTACTTCCACTCCGGTATCTCTAGTCTCTGAATCAATCCACCTGGTTTCTGATGTTCATGCTTCAACTGTTGACAATTCAAACACCGAGATACATAAACAACGATGTCTATCTTCATTTTTCTCCACCAATAGTGTTGTTTCAAGTCATGGTACATCTACGTGCCACCTGGATGAATAGAATAGCACGAACTATGAGCCTCCTTAAGGATCAAATCTCTCAACCCATCAATATTCGGAACACAAATCCGGCCTTGAAGCCACATAACACCGTCATATCCAATCACAACCTTCTTAGCACCACCCCGTTGCACCGTATCTTTCAACACCAACAAGTGAAGATCATCAAATTGGTGAGCCTTGATATGCTCCAACAATGATGAATGTGCTACAATACAAGTAAGAACAAGACTTGGCTCCGAGACATCCAATCTTACAAGCTGATTGACCAAAGCCTTAACATCCATGGCTAGTGGCCTCTCTGCTACCAGTAAATATGCCAATTTGGCCATGCTCTCCGGCTTTCTACTCAACTCATCGGCCACCACATTGGCCTTCCCCGGGTGATATAATATGGTGATATCATAGTCTTTCAGAACCTCTAACCATTTCCGTTGTCGCAAATTAAGGTCTTTCTGCTTGAACAGGTGCTGGAAGCTCTGATAGTCGGTATAGACCGCACTATGAATGCCATACAGTTAGTGCCTCCAAATATTCAGCACGTGAACAATGACTGTCAACTCTAAGTCATGAACAAGGTAATTTTTCTCATGAACCTTCAACTTCGAGATGCGTAGGCAATCAACCTACCATCCTGCATCAGTACCACGCCAAGCCCAATATGTGATGCATCACAACACACGATATAGGATCCCAAACCTATATGTAACATCATTACTGGAGCTGTAGTAAATGCAGTCTTGACCTTCTGAAAGCTCAGCTCACATTCTTTGCACCATCTGAAAAAGCACCTTTTTGGGTCAACTTGGTCAATGGGACTGAGATAGATGAAAACCCCACCACGAACCGGCAATAATAACCCACCAAACCCAAGAAGCTCTGAATCTCTATAGCTAAAGTAGGCCTAGGCCAGTTATAAACTGCCTCAATCTTCTTAGAATCCACTTTAATGCCCTCGGAAGATACAACATGGCCTAAAAAGGCAATCGAGTCCAACCAGAATTCATACTTTGAAAACTTGGCATATAATTGACGATCCCTAAAATTCTGAAGTACGATCTGAAGATGCTTCTTATGCTCCTCTCGAATGTGGGAGTAGACCAAAATATCATCAATGAAGACAATCACAAAAGAATCCAGATAGGTCTTGAACACCCTATTCATCAAATCCATAAAGGCGGCTGAAGCACTAGACAAGCCAAATGACATCACTAAAAACTCATAGTGACCAAACCGAGTCCGAAAAGTTATCTTAGGGACATCCGATGCCCTAATATTCAACTGATGGTAGCCATATCTCAAGTCAATCTTGAAAATCACCGTGGCACCCTGAAGCTGATCAAATAAGTCATCAATCCTCTGTAAAGGATATTTGTTCTTGATAGTGACTTTGTTTAACTGCCTATAGTCTATACACATCCTCATCGTTCCATCCTTCTTTTTCACAAACCACACAGGTACACCCCAAGGCGAGACACTCGGTCTAATGAATCCCTTATCAAGGAAATCCTACAACTTCTCCTTCAATTCTTTCAACTCAATTGGGGCCATACGGTATGGTGCGGTAGAAATGGGCTGAGTGCCTGGAACTAGATTAATGCAGAAGTCGATATCTCTATCGAGTGCCATCCCCGACAAATCTATAGGAAACACCTCTGGAAACGCGCACACAACTGGTACTGAATCCATGAAATGAACCTCTGCACTAGGATCATAGATATAGGCCAAATATGCCAAATATCTCTTCTTGACCATACGCCGAGCCTTAACATAAGAAATAACCCTGTTAGTATAATGGCCAGGAGTCCCTCTCCACTCTAATTGAGGTAACCCCAACATGGCTAATGCCAAAATCTTGACGTGACAGTTCAAAATAGTGTGATAAGGTGACAACCAATCTATGTCCAAGATAACATCGAAGTCCACCATATCAAGAAGTAAAAGGTCTACCTTAGTCTCATAGCTCTCGATAGAAACTACACACGATCGATAAACATGATCTAGCACAATAGAATATCTCATAGGCATGGACATATAAACATGAGCACTCAAAGAATCACGAGGCATAACCAGTTATGAAGAAATATAGGATGAGACATATGAATAAGTGGAGCCCGGATCAAATAAAACTGAGGCATCTCTATGGAAAACCGGAACAATACCTGTGATTACCGCATTAGATGAATCTGCCTCAGGTCTAGCTGGAAATGCATAGAAATAGGGATGAGCCCCACCACTCTGACCTCCGTCGCTCGGATGGCCTCCCCCTGGATGACCTCCACCTCTAATGGCCTGATGTTGGTTCCCCAAGTACACGCAAGTATACGTGGTCGTCAAGTAATAAAGCGACTCAAAAGTCGGATGTCGAACCCACAGAGACTTAGATTAATCGATAACTAAGCAAACTAAAATCAATTAACTGTCCAAGATAATAAAAAATGTTGTTTATCTACTAAACTACTTTTGCAAATATTGAACAAGTAATTAGCTAATTTATCAGGGACGCAAACATGTGTTTTGGATTTTGCTCAAAAGAGATGAAGATTCCAGGGTTGTGGTCGGTTTATCAATCCTATTAAGTTCAATAACCACACTTGTTAATCTAGATTATCAATGGTTTCTAATTGACCGGATCGTTTATATGCATAGTATGTTCCCACAATACTATCCGTCTATCCATAATATATCATCCCTTTATTCCTATGGTCTTGAATCTATCATGAACAAATGTAATATGGTATTCAACTAAGCAAGACTGTTAGGTATATTCCTATCCTATCCGCAAAATCTTTCCCCGTGCCACGAGTTCAGAAACAAGCTCTCTCTAATTCTAATATAATCTAAACACGGCTTTCCCAAGCATAGCATAAATAGTAAATAGAACTCAACTGCTAGCCAAACAATTAAGCAATTATGCACAGAATTAGAGAAACAACCAAAGATGATAACTCGAATTAATGGTAATATACTTAATAAACTTCAATATTCATGACAACCAAAACCCTAGAACGAAAAGTTTAGCACCACATAGACATGGTATCAAAACGATAATTCATCCAAAGAAACATAAAGATTACTAAGTTTGATGGAAGAAAGATGGACTCTGATAAATTTCGGCCTTCACGACGGCTCCGTCCTCTCTCCTTGGTCCAAAATCTCTCTAAAAATTATGTTTAAAGATTATTTATAGGTGTAGGGAGAAGCCTAGAGGAAATAACCAAGTCCAAAAATAAGGAAAAGAAATAATCTCGGACCGGAACACTGGCGCGTTTTACGCGTTAGGCTGCGCCTCACGTGGCTTGTCGCGAACTAACACTCTCGCGTCGCTTGGCATATGGAGGCTGAATTTTACGCCTCACTTTGTTTCCAATTGATTTGCTGTGCCTAACTTTCCAATTCTCGTTTCTGTTTTCTTTTCAAATCCTTTGCAATTGGTTCTTTTTGTCTTCAATCATTGTCTAATTATGTCATTATGATATTTCCAATCAATAAATAATCATGAACCATTCTTGTAGTGTATAAAATACACATAAATATTTTATGTTAATCCTAATTTCATCTCCAAAGTACCTACACATACAATAAATTCAACTAAGCATAAATATAGTACAATTTAGCATTAAAGCACCAAAATATAAGGTAAGCAATGCACTAAAAATATGGAATTATAGCCAAACATCACTACCCACACTTAAACGTTGCTCGTCCTCGAGTCAACCAACAATTTGCATTATCTTTGAGCACTTTATTTTTACACAATTGAGGTACACTACACCAATGACCATGTTTGATAGCAACAATTAAGCTCTAGAGCATACGCATTCAACACACACTCCCCTTTAACTTATGCCAAGCTTTAACATATTCAGAACATAGATAAAATGCTCATAACAATCCTAGCTTCCAAAACCGACTCAATGTTACAATGCACTCATGGCTTGAACACTCAATATCGTAGAGAAGTCTAATAACATTATCTATCCCTTGTGAGACCATGTGCCCTCACAACAAGAACAAGAGAGAAAGTTCAATCACACATTCGAATCTCATGATCAAATATATTTTAATGACTCACATATATCAAAGAAAATCACTCACTCTCACAAAAGAAGTCACATGCATGCAATTGGTACCATATGCTTGCCCTTAATGTAAATCTCTACTAGTATAGGCTCGCTCACTCTAAAATCAATTAGGACTTTTTCATGGTTATAATATGGGCTAAGGGACGGGTAGGATATATTTAGGAATAATGGCTAACCCTCCTAAACACTTTAACACATCACATAATTAACTTTAAGCGCATATTCTTCAATCCCAACTTCAATTTCACAACTAAAATCATCCTTAACAACGTTCCCTCTTTCTTTAGGCACTACTTTAATTCGTACCCACTAGCAAGAACAAGATATCAATCTATTCATCTAAATTTTTCCTTCTTTTTTTTCAGATTTTTTTTTTATAATTTTCGGTAGTGGTGTATTCTTTTACAAAACAATTACACCTTTATTCCTTTCATTGGTTCCACTCGAAAGCCACCCAAATTCCCTCCTTACTTCTTTTAGCGTTCATTTCACAATTAAAGTGCTTTAAGAGGTAAAATGATCAAAATAATGTCAATTAAGAACAAACGGGAATATGCTTGTAATGTGGGTGCCAAATGAAAGTCTATAGGCTCAAAAAGGATTAACTAAGGACAAATTTTATTAGAAAAGGGCCAAATATACCTCTACTTTCATATATTGTCTATATTTAACCTCCGTTATACTATCAGGCTAAATTTACCCCTACCGTTATACTATCAGGCCAAATTTATCCCTACAATCAGCAAACTTTTAAAAATACCCTTTGATCTGTTAAGTAATAAAAAATCTTCCATATTTCTTTTATTTAAATCACTTGTTGTTCTTCTTGGTCCACTAGTTTTGAAATAATTGGCATTTACCTGCTTTCTGAATTAGAGAAAAAATGTTAAATAATACAACCGAATAAACAAAGTATAGTAAATTAAAACATCTAAATTAGGTGGCTTTTCTAAATTCTAAAAGTATTTACAACATCCCAATTTTAATGAATTCGTTGCACCAAATGTATGGAGACTTTGCAAGTATTACTAATTAAAGTTGAACTTCCTCGAAGACTTTACATTGTCTAATTCAACTTTACTTTAATTAAACGCCTACACATTGTGCACTCTTAAGTTAGTCGATCGAACTCGATACTAACCAAGCAATGACAAAATATATTTGAATATACATGTACATACATGATGATCAACTGCATATAATACATAATAAATAGACCCACTAAATTCTACGGTGTGTATATGATTGAAAAATAAATAAAATTCTAAACCAATTTTATTTATTACAAGAAGAGAAATGGGTGCATTGGTTATTAAAACAAATTATGAATAATTTGTATAGTCTAGTAACTTTAACATTCACATCAATAGTAATTTTTGAAAATAATGGAGCAAGAAGAACAACAAGTGATTTAAATAAAAAGAATTTGGGAGATTTTGGATTACTTAACAAATCAAGGGGTATTTTTAAAAGTTTACTGATTATAGGGATAAATTTGGCCCGATAGTATAACGGAGGTTAAATGTAGACAATATATGAAAGTAGAGAGGTATATTTAGCCCCTTTTCCAATTTTATTTGTGATCTGCATTAAGCTCAAAAAGAACAAAGACAACCTAAAATTATTTTTTCAAATCGAGCCTCACCTAAAAATTCGCTTTGACTCACATACGGGGCAAGTTCTAGATATAAGTACAATGACATGGACTACACAAAAATCTCACTTCATAGATGGCACATGACTCACTAAGGACGGTCTCATTCCGACTCTCAAGCAACGCAAGTATTCACGGAGCCACAAGATATTAAGTATTAAGCACAAAGTGAACATAAGTCAAGAAAATGAGGTATAGGCATCACAAAACATGCAATCCAAATAATCAAGGTATCATAAGCCATTTTAGCACATATGGAAGATACTACACATGCCAAATCCTAAATATGCTACTATCAAGCAAGTCAAGGGTACCTAGGAATCTCATCTTTCTCCCTCCATTTTTTCCTAAGTCCTACTCTAAAACAATAAAATAAAAGAAAGAAACTACTACCTGGTTCAATCTACATCCCATGGAAAAGAACCGAGGCACAAAGAAAAACTACGGGGGATTATTACTACCTAAAGGAAACTAAAAGACATATTTGGGATTTTTGTTTAGACTTTAATCCGTTAAGAAAACTCTCTAGGAGATTCATCATCAGGAAAAGTCCAATTTTTCTACCTTTTTTTCCGATTTTTCTTATTTTATACATTTTAAAAAATAATTAGGAGCTACTAAAATACTACACAACTACGAAAACAAAAATAAGAAGCTAAAATTAAAATAAGAAGTTAACATTTTTCTAACATACTACTACTAATTATCTAGAGGAATTCTCTCACCCCAAACTTAAAGGAGTGCAGTGTCCCCAATGTACAAATAAAGCAAAACAATAACGAGAGTGGACAAGAAACTCCTTGAAAGGCCAAAGGCCGAAGCAATAGCAGCTCACGGGGTACTTAGACTTCCCCCAGGCATAGTCCTTTGTATGAGCATGCCACACTTAATTCTCACCATCTAGATCGCTTTTGCATTCTTCCAATGGCTTTGCTTTCTATGCTTATAATCCTACAAAATAAAAACAGACACTACAAAAATAATGTAATAAAAATAAAAATAAAAGAAAGCAGTAAAGTTGGGTTGCCTCTCAACAAGCGCTTGATTTAATGTCGTGGCCCGACTTGAAGCACTTTTTGCCTCCCCCTCGAACTTATGAATTGAACCCTTAATTTGGCTTCAAGCTTTTTGCTATGCTCGTGGAGGTGGTGGGACAAATGTAATTGGACCAAGTAACCAATTTCGTATTCTACACTTCTTGGCCTTCAGATGAGGTATGTAATTATGTCTCTCTGGCACAATAAATTCCAGAATGTGAGCATCTTGTTCCTTGTCTGTTGGCTCCTCCAAAGGCTCGGATGACTCAATTTCTATATCATCATTCAATCACAATGTCAAAACATGAATGGAATGAGGACCAATACGCCCCAACTCTAGAATCACATTATCTTTGACATCCTCACTTTCACTCGCACTAAAGTCATCAATAATAATATTATCCGCTTCCTCACTTGACTCTAATGCAATTTTCTCAACTTCAGCATCATCAACAAAAATATGGCCGAATGATTGATTCTCCACTTTTAGATCCTCAATTTGGCGTATAAGCTCCTTTTCAGCTTCACACAACTCATAACTATTTTGTTGGGAGTTAGACGCATCAACCTTTGCACTCAATTGAGCTCCCAAGTCGTGAATAGCAGTGCCAAATTGTTTGATCTCTTGTCCCAGTTCAGCTCTTCCTTTTATGAAGTGTTTTATCCCATCAGTAATTTTCTCACGTTGAGCCTCATATTATAAGCGTTCAGTTTGTTCCATTAGCCAAGTTTGGCTCAAAATCTCCACTTCTTCAAATTTTTCCTCTTGATGGAACTCACTCTCTTCAACAAAGTCTTCTGCATTGGCCTTCATTCTGGTGATTTATGTACTCATTTTTTCATAGCTTCCTTGAACTCATCTTGTTGCTCTGCTACTGGATTCAATATATCCCTAATACAAGCATCATGTTCGATATCATGTACTTCTTGGAATTATACTTCTTGCACCACAGATCGGCTCTCAAATTCTTCTTCAACTTCACAAAACTCGTGACCACTATCCTCTACAATTGACTGTTGGACCGTACAAGTCTCAGCCATTTCACTCACTTTAGCCTCCATTCTCTTGATTATTGCCTTGAGATTTTCAAAATCTTTTCGGCGTTCAACAGTTTGTTCCACTAATTGCCTCAACAAGTCCATAGTCTAAGCATCATATTCCACATTCTCCACTTTGTTCCTATCAAACTCACCAAAATTATCAGAAACATTATAATAAGGGCTCGAAGAAGGATAAAAAGAATTAGGACATCCATCCCAATGGCCACCTTGACCACCACACATATTATAAATATTCCACTCAAAGGATTGAGATTGTACACCGAACTCGTTCCCGGGAATATGTTGATAATTTTTCCACCAGTGGGGTCCTCCACAATATGGTCAAGGATCATCAAAGTAAGAATAACCATCATTCATATATTTTTCATTCCAAGATGCTATGTAAAAGAAATTATAATACTAACTAAATAAGAAAATTAAAAACTTGAAAAAAAATTAATTAAAAGCTTAACTTCGATAAACAATCAATAACCAAGTCTCCAACAACGACGCCAAAAATGTGTTGGTTCCCCAAATACACGCAAGTATACGTGGCCGTCAAGTAATAAAGTGACTCGAAAGTTGAATGTCGAACCCACAGAGACTTAGATTAATTGGTAACTAAGCATACTAAAATCAGTTATCTGTCCAAGATAATCAAAAATGTTATTTTTCTACTAAACTACTTTTTCAAATATTGAACAAGTAATTACCTAATTTATCAAGGATGCAAACGTGTGTTTTGGATTTTGCTCAAAGGAGATGATGATTCCAGGGTTGTGGTCGTTTTATCAATCCTATTAAGTTCAATAAGCACACTTGTTAATCCAGATTAAAAATGGTTGATAATTGACCAGATCGTTTATATGCATAGCATGTTCCCACAATACTATTCGTCTATCCATAACATATCAACCCTATATTCTTATGGTCTTGAATCTATCATGAACGAATATAATACGGTATTCAACTAAGCAAGACTATTAGGTATATTCCTATCCTAACCGTGAAATAGTTCCCCGTGCCACGGGTTCAGATACAAGCTCTCTCTAATTCTACTCTAATCTAAACACAGCTTTCCCAAGCATAGTATAGATAGTAAATAGAACTCAATTGCTAGCCAAAATATTAAGAAATTATGCACAGAATTAGAGAAACAACCAAAGATGACAACTCGAATTAACGCTAATATAATTAATATACTTCAATATTCATGACAACCACAACCCTAGAACACGAAGTTTAGCTCCACATAGACATGGTAGTAAGAGAACAATGTTGTGGCATGCTGCCCTGTGCCGCAACCATGGCAAGAGAACACTGTTGTGGTATGCTGCCCTGTGACCTAGGGAAAAACCTCACGACGCGCCTCGGATCTTCACATGTATAGCAAGTCCTCGACTACTAAGACTGCAAACCCTAAAACTGACCTTATCGACCGGAATAACCCCGCCTGATAACTCTGAATCGGAGGTGGACCGACCAGAGCTGAAGGTGCGCTTTAGGCTAGCTGCTCAGGCTGAGACCCATTAGAACTACGAATACCCGAAGCACCGTGTGCTACCTGAAACGCTGACTGAATCGGCCTATGAGGATAGCCTCTACCAAATGAACCTCTGCCTCCAGATGAGGCACCATTAAAATCACAAAAATAACGATGCTGCTTCTCAGATACCGCCTTCTACCTGACCAAGAATTATCTCAATTCGTCTAGCAATCTCTACCACCCACTAGAAAAAAATATCATCCCCCGTCTCCTTGGCCATCTACAACCTGATACCAAAAGTACGATTATTATTGCATTTCCTCACCCTCTCTCTATCAGTAGGAAGCAAGACAACTAAATGGCGAGTTAAATCCACAAAATTTGGTCTCATACTGGGTAACAGTCATGCTACCCTGATGAAGGCGCTCAAACTGCTTGCGGTACTCCTCTCTCAGAGTAAAAGGAATGAACTTCTCCAAAAGATGCTGTGAGAATTGATCCCAAGTGAGTGGAGGCGATCCTGCTGGTCTAGCTCGATCATAGTCCTGCCACCACCTCTTGGCGGAGCCGTGCATCTGAAATACCGCAAAGTCCATTCCATAGGTTTCCAATATACCCATGTTGCGCAACACCTCGTGGCAACGGTTGATTAAATCTTGTGGGTCCTCAGAAGGTTTCCACCAAAGCAAATAGGAAATAACTTTGTGAACTTGTTCAATCTCATTAACCCCTCAAAAAACATCGCGGGCCTCTCCCCGATCCATGTAGCAATGACATGCTAAACTACTCCAGTTGCTGGAACCACCGCAGTCTGATACATGGGAGCTATCTAATACGAAGTGTGGATAGCAGGAGTCTGGGCTCCTCCCCCATCCTGAGAGACATACGGTTCCATAGGAAATGCACCGGCTTAAGCCACACTCTCCATAAGTCCCACCAAATAGACTAGAGCATCCTGAAGTACGGGAGTGGCAATGAACCCCTCCGGGACCTGAGTTGGTCTAAGTGGTGCAGTCTAAATAGGGATCTCTTCCTCCTGCTCGATCAGAGGATCTATAATCGGTACTGCTGCACGTGCTCTAGACTGAGCTTTGCCTCTACTTCAGCCCCAACTTCGGGCTCGACCCCTAACTCTGGTAGTGGATGCAACCTAGGGCTTCGGCTCCTGCGCGATTGTGGATGTTGTGCGTGTTCTGGCGATCTGTGAGGGAACAAGAATAGAATGGTTCAAACTTCATTGATAGAATAAAATCGCACGATAGAGTAAGAAAGAAGGGAAATTTTCCTAATGCCCTATAGCTTATAGAAGATAAGTACATGCGTCTCCGTACCGATCCTCTAGACTTTACTAAGCTTGCTCATGACTCGTGAGACCTAAGCAACCTAGTGCTCTGATTCCAACTTATCACGACCCGAAATCTTCAAATTGTGGGGCCGTGATGGTGTTTATCATCCACTTGCTAGGTAAGCCAACATTAGTATACACTAACCATTTTTAGACAATGGATAGTAGTATAATGAGATTTAAAGCTATAAGATTTCAAAATAGACATAATAGTTCCAACACCAACTAGTCAAAACCTAGAATCCGGTGTCACACGTTTAGGGGCATACTAAAAATTGCTACAATCAATGTTTGAAGGAAAAACAACTGTTTAAAATAAAATAAACAATAAAACTAGGTAAGGAAGGGGACTTCAGGGACTGCGATCGCCATGCAGGCCTACCTCAAGTCTCCAAATGTAGTTGTGATCCGGGTAGCAGCTACGCTAAACGCCACTGGGACCAACTCCAGAATCTTCACAAGAAGTCCAGAAGTGTAGCATGAGTACAACCGACCTAATGTACAGTAAGTGTCGAGCCTAATCTCGATGAGGTTGTGACGAGGCTATGACAAGACACCTACTAAAAATTGTGCATATATATAAAGCAAAAGAACTAGCAGACAAAGCATTCAAAATATTAACAGGGAGGGAACATGATAAAGGGGGCAAGATCAGAACAGTAAGTGTAAATCATCGAATAACCTTCTTCCGAAATAAGCGACAATGCAGCCAAATAACTCACAAATCCGGAAATCAAATAAAGCATCAAAATCATTATTGGTACAGCATCACCCTTCGTGCGTTTACTGTCATCGTCACCATGTAATATCATAAATGCAATGGCATGGTATTACCCTTCGTGCTTTTACTCTCATCCTCACCATATAATAATATGATAAATTAAATGGCCCGGCATCACCCTTCGTGCTTTTACTCTCTTCCTCACTTGATATGAATAATGATAATAAGCAATTAGGTGCAAAACATCACCCTTCATACTTTAATCCTCACAATCCCTCAATCAGTGATAGTAATATGCAAATAAGGCACGATAGTACCCTTCGTGCTTTTCACTCTTCCTCACCAAGCAACAATAATAATCTAATGTACTAATGCAAGGCGGGAAGTAATTTCACATCAATCATAGTGTTATGATGAACAAACTCAATTTTCAATATCCCACAACTTTAAAATAAACGATAAATACGAAGGGAAACAATTATAAAAATAATAATTTAACTAAGGCATGGAAAGCATAGTCAATGAAACAACATAGTACAATAAAACAAATTCCACCAGCATGCTTTAACCCAATGGTAACGCATATATACTCGTCACCTTACATATATGCCTTCACCATACATAATTCACGTAGAAAATAGACCACCACGTCTTAATTCCCTCAAGTCAAAGTTAACCACGACATTTACCTCACTCTGCAACCATATCAATGCTCAACCATGACTTGTCCTTTAGAATTAGCCTCCAAACCAATCAAATCTAACCAAATATAGTTCAAATAATTAAAAATAACCTTTAGAAACTATCCACGACTGAAAAAGATTTAATCTTTAATGAATTTGGAAAAAGTCAACAAAGGTCAACCATAGGCCCGCTTGGTCAAAACCCGAGATTCGGACCAAAATCCGATTACCCATTCACCCCCGAGCATGGTTCAGTGATTTGTTTCGAAATCCGACCTAAATTTGTGCTCTAAATCCCAATTTTACACAATTCCTAATTTCTACCCTAAACTCTAATTCCTACAACGAAATTCATAGATTAAATGTTAAAATCAATGTGTAATTATGGAATTACATCAACACTAGCTAAAAATCACTAATCATTGAATTTGGGATGAAAATCTCCTCGGAATAGCTGGGCGTCAGGTGTTCTTCGTGTTCGCGAAGCACCTGACGCATTCGCGAAGGGTACTGGCCCAAGGGCCTATGCGTTTGCTAGTCTACCATCATGTTCGCGAAGGCTTTTTCGTTGCCAGGCCTACGCGTTCGCGACCCATAGTTCGCGTTCGTGACGAAGAGCCACCAGACATTCCCCCTGATCCCACAAAGTATCACTTTCGCGAGATGTCTGTCGCGTTCGCGAAGGGTAAGCCTCCCATTGCTTCGTGTTCGCTACTGGACCTTGTGTTTGCGAAGAACAACTGGCTGCCAGCCCAAACATCCCCTTCGCGATCGCGAAGCACAAGACACCAGAAACAATAGTCCTCTAAGTCCAAAAATGGTCTGAAGTCGATCCGAAACTCACTGAGCCCCTCGGGCTCAAACCGAACATGCACACAAGTCTAAAAATATCATACGAACTCGCTCACTCGATGCAAATACCAAAATAACATATAGAACAACGAATCGGACCTCCAAACACGTGAAATTCAAAAGAAAACTCAAGAACATCTAGAATCACAACCAAGAGTCCTAATCCAATCAAACTAACTCCGAATGATACCGAATTATGCACACAAGTTTCAAATATTAAAACAGACCTATTCCAAGTTCCAAAATCAAAATCGGAACCCGATAACCGTAAACTCAATCTACAGTCAGACATAAAGAATTTCTAAACATTTAAATCGATAACTTTCAGCAAAACAAGTCGAATCAACTTAGGAACCTCCGAATTCAATTCCGGGAAAATGCCCAAGTCCAAAATCATAATGCGAAACTACTGGAATCGTCAAAACACCAATTCAGGGTCGTTTACTCAAAATTCTGACTATGGTCAACTCTAGCCTCTTTTTTAGTCAAATATTCATTTTCTTCAAAATTTCAAATAAAAGTTTTTCAAAAGAGACAAGGACCATGTACGCAAACCAAGTAACGTCAAATGAAGCTACGAGAGATCTCAGATCATGAAAATTAAGTCTACTACTAAAAATGACCTACCGGGTCGTCACATTCTCTACTCTAAAAAAAATATTCGTTCTCAAACGGGCATAGAAAAGTAGCTGGACTGGTGAAAAGGCGAGGGTATCTACTCCGCATATCGGATTAAGACTCCCACGTAGCTGCCTCGATCGGCTGACCACTCCATTGCACTTTCATAGAAGGAAACCTCTTAGACCTCAACTTTCAAACTTGTCGGGCTAGAATACCCACTGGCTCCTCCACATAGGCCAAAATCTCATCAAGCTTAACCGTGCTGAAGTCCAAAACATGCGAGTTGTCCTCATGGTACTCCCGAAGCATGCAAACATGGAATACGGGATGTACTCCTGCTAGGCTAAGAGGCAAACTATGCCTGTAAGCAACCTTCCAACTCTCTCCAAGATCTCGAATGGCCCAATAAACCTCGGGCTCAACTTGCCCTTCTTTCCATACCACATCACGCCCTTCATATTTGACACTCGAAGGAGAATATTCTCACCCACCCAATATGCCATATCTCGAACCTTTCGGCCCACATTACTCTTCTGTCTAGGCTGGGCTATACGAAGTTCGCTCCTGAATCACCTTAAACTTCTCCATAGCATCACAGACCAAATCAGTGCCCAAACATCAAGCCTCTTTGGGCTCAAACCAACCAATCAGTGAATGACATCGCCTCCCATATAAGGCCTCATACGATGCCATCTGAATACTCGGCTGGTAACTATTGTTGTAGGCGAACTGTGCAAAAGGTAAGAGCTGGTCCCATGAACCTTATAAATCTATGGCACAGGAGTGTAACATGTCCTCCAAGATCTTTATAGTGCACTCAGACCGTCCGTCCGTCTGAGGATGGAACGCGGTACTCAGCTCAACCTGCTCACCCAACTCACGCTACACGGTTCTCCAAACATGCGGTGTGAATTGCGTGCCTCGGTCAAAAATAATAGAAATGGGCACGCCGTGGAGGCGGATAATCTCATGTATGTAAATCTGAGCCAACTACTCTAAAGAATAAGAAGTTTCCACTGGAATGAAGTGTCCGGACTCAATCAACTGGTCCACAATAACCTAGACTGTGTCATATTTCTTCAATGTCCGTGGTAAGCCTACCACAAAATCCATGGTGATGCGCTCCCTCTTCCACTCTGGTATCTTCAATCTCTTAGTCAATCTACCTGGTTTTTGATGTTCATACATCACCTGTTGACAATTCAAACACTGAGATACATAAGCAACGATGTCTTTCTTCATTCTTCGCCACTAATAGTGCTGTTTCATGTCATAGTACATCTTTGTGACATCTGGGTGAATAGAATAGCGCGAACTATGAGCCTTCTCAAGGATCAAATCTCTCAGCTCATCAACATTCAGAACACAAATCCAACCTTGAAGCCGCATAACACCATTATCTCCAATCAAAATCTTCTTAGCTCCACCCCGCTGCACTGCATCCTTCAACACCAACAAGTGAGGATCATCAAATTGGCGATCCTTGATATGCTCCAACAACGATGACTGTGCTACAACACAAACAAGAATACTTGCTGGGCTCCAAAAATATCAAATCTCATAGAATGATTGGCCAAAACCTGAACATCCATGGCTAGTGGCCTCTCTGCTGCCTGTAAATATGCCAAACTGCCCATGCTCTCCGCCTTTCTACTCAATGCATCGGCCACCACATTGGCCTTCCCCGGATGATATAATATGGTGATATCATAGTCTTCAACAACTCTAATTATCTCCGCTGCCGCAAATTAAGGTCTATATGCTTGATCAAGTGCTGGAGACTCTAATGTTCGGTATAGACCTCAGCTTGAACGCCGTACAGATAATGCCTCTAAATCTTCAATACATGAACAATGGATTCCAACTCTAAGTCATGAATAGTGTAATTCTTCTCATGAACCTTCAAATGTCGAGATGCGTAAGCAATCACCCTACCATTCTACATCAGTACCGCGCCAAGCCCAATACGCGATGAATTATAATACATGGTATATGATCCTAAACCTGTAGGGAATACCAACACTGGAGCTGTATTCAATGTAGTCGTGAGCTTCTGAAAGCTCAACTCACAATCGTTAGACCATCTGAAAAAAGCACCCTTTTGGGTCAACTTGGTTAATGGGGCTGAGACAGGCGAAAACCTCTCCAGGAACCGACGATAATAACCTGCCAAATATAAGAGCTCCAAATCTGTGTAGCTGAAGTAGGTCTAGGACAATTCTGAATTGCTCAATCTTTTTAGGATCCACTTTAATGCCCTCAGAAGGTACAATATGGCCCAAAAAGGCAATCAAGTCCAACCAAAACTCACACTTTGAAAACTTGGCATATAACTGACGATCCCTCAAATTTTGAAGTACGATCTGAAGATGCTGCTCATGCTCCTCTTGACTGCAGGAGTAGACCAAAATATCATCAATGAAGACGATCACAAAAGAATCCAGATAGGGCTTGAGCACCAGGTTCATCAAATCCATAAAGTTTGTTGGATAATTAATCAAGCTAAATGACATCACTAATTACTCATAGTAATCATACCGAGTCCAAAAAGCTGTCTTAGGGACATCTGATGCCCTAATTTTCAACTGATGATAGCCAGATCTCAAGTCAATCTTGGAAAACATTGTGGCACCGTGAAACTGATCAAATAAGTAAGTAATCCTTAGCAAATGATATTTGTTCTTGATAATGACTTTGTTCAACTACCGATAGTCTATACACATCCTCATTGTTCCATCATTCTTCTTCAAAAACAACACCAATGCACCCCAAGGCGAGACACTCATTCAAATGAATCCCTTATCAAGCGAATCCTGCAACTGCTCCTTCAATTCTTTTAACTCAACTAGGGTCATACGGTATAGTATGGTAGAAATGGGCCGAATGCCCGGAACCAGATCAATGCAGAAGTCTATATTTCTGTCCGGTTACATCCTCGACAAATCTATAGGAAACACCTCTAGAAACTCGTGCACAACTGGTAGTGAATCCATGGAACGAACTTCACATGCCAAAACCCCCTTCTCGACTATACGCCGAGCCTTCACATAAGATATAACCCTGCTAGTAGAATGGCCAGGAGTCCCTCTCCACCCTAATCGAGGCAACCCCGGCATGGCTATGTCACAGTCTTGGCGTGACAGTCCAAAATACCATGATAAAGTGACAACCAATCCATGCTAAGATAACATCGAAGTCCACCATATCAAGAAGTAGAAGGTCTAACCTAGTCTCACAGCTCCCGATAAAAACCACACACGAGCAATAAACAAGATCTACCACAATAGAATCTCCCACAGGTGTGGACACATAAATAGGAGCACTCAAAGAATCATGAGGCATAACCAAATATGAAGCAAAATAGGATGACACATATGAATAAGTGGATCCTGGATAAAATAAAACTGAGGCATCTCTATGGAAAACCGGAAAAGTACCTGTGATGACCGCATCAGATGACTCTGCCTCATGTCTAGCTGGAAATGCATATAAACAGTGATGATCCCACCACTCTAACTTCTGCCTATCGGACGGCCTCACCCTGGCTGACCTCCACCACTAATGTCCTGACCACCACCTCGGGATGCCTAACCCCCGCCTCTAGTTAGGTGAGTGGGTGGTGGGGCAACCGGTGCCGGAACCATGGCACGAGAACTCTGATGTGGCATGTTGCCCCGTGACCAAGGTTGAAACCTCGCGACGTACCTCAGATCTCCACAAGTATAGCAAGTCCTCGTCTACTAAGACTGCAGACCCTGAAACTTACCTTGTCGAGTTGAAAAACCACCCTAATAACTTTGAATCGGAGGTGGAGTGACTGTAGCCGAAGGTGGGCTATAGGGGTAGCTGCTCAGGAAGAGACCCAAAAGAACTATGACTACTGAAGCATTGTGTGCTACCTGAAGCACTGACTGAATCGGCCTGTGAGGATAGCCTCTACCAAATGATCCTCTGTCTCCAGATGAAGCACCACTAAAATCACCAAAATGATGAGGACTCTTCTCAGATACCGCCTCTCTACCCTGACCACAAATCATCTAAATTCGTCTTGCAATCTTTACCGCCCACTGGAAAGAAATATCATCCCCCGTATCCTTGGCCATCTGCAGCCTGATACCAAAAGTAAGATCATCAATGAATCTACCCACCCTCTCTCTATCAGTAGGAAGCAAGACAACTACATGGCGAGTAAAATCCACGAATCTTGTCTCATACTAGGTAACAGTCATGCTACCATACTGAAGGCGCTCAAACTGTTTGCGGTACTCATCTCTCAGAGTAAAAGGAATGAACTTCTCCAAACATAGCTGTGAGAACTGATCCCAAGTGAGTGGAGGCGATCCTGCTGGTTTGGCTTGATTTTATAGTCCTACCAATACCTCTTGGAGGAGCCGTGCATTTGAAATATCACAAAGTCCACTCCATTGGACTCCACTATACCCATGTTGCACAATACTTCGTGGCAACGGTCGAAGATATCCTATGGGTCCTCAAAAGATGTTCCACTAAAGCGAATAGGAAATATTTTGTAAACTTGTCCAATCTTATCAACCCCTCAGAAGACATCGTGGGCCTCTCTCCGGTCTATGTAGAAATGATAGGTTGAACTACTCCAGCTGCTGGAAGTGTCGGAGTCTGATATATGGGAGCCATCTGCTCCGAAGTGTGGGTAGCGAGAGTCTGGGATCCTCCCCCATCCTGAGAGATAGCTGGTGCCATAGGAAATGCATCGGTTTGGTCCACACTCTCCATAAGTCCCACCAAATGGACTAGAGCATCCTGAAGTACGGAAGTGGAAATGAACCCATCTAGGACCTGAGTCGGTCCAACTAGTACAGTCTAAATAAGGGTCTCTACCTCCTACATGATCTGATGCTCTGCAATCGGTGCTACTGCACGTGCTCTAGGCTGAGCTCTGCCTCACCCCTACCTCAGCCCTGGCCCCTAACCCTGGTGGTGGCTGCAACCTGGGGCTTCGGCTCCTGCCCGGTTGTGGATGATGTGCGTGTTCTTGCTATTTGTGAGGGAACAAGAATAGAATGGTTCAAACTTCATTGATAGAATAAAATCGCACGATAGAGTAAGAACTAAGCAAAACTTTCCTAAAGCCCTATAGCCTTTAGAAGTTAAGTACAAACCTATCTGTACCGATCCTTTAGACTCTACTAAGGTTTCTCATGACTCGTGAGACCTAAAAAACCTAGTGCTCTGATACCAACGTATCACGATCCGAAATTTCCAAAATAGCGGGGCCGTGATGGCGCCTATCGTCCACTTGCTAGGCAAGCCAACATTAGTACACATAATAATATTTAGAGAATGGAAAGCCGTATAATGAGAGTTAAAGCTATAAGATTTCAAAATAGACATAATAGTTCCAACACCAACTAGTAAAAACCTAGAATCTGTTGTCAGAAGTTCACGAGCATACTAAAAAGTTTGACTTTCAATGTCTGAAAGAAATGTAAGTGTTCGAAATAAAATAAACAGTAAAACTAGGTAAGGAAGGGGACATCAGGGACTGCAATCTCCATGTAGGTCTACGTTAAGTATCCAAATGTAGCTGTGATCGGGGTAGCAACTACGCTAAACGCTATTGGGACCAACTCCAAAATTTACATAAGAAATGCAGAAGTGTAGCATGAGTATAACTGACCCAATATACTCCGTAAGTGTCGAGCCTAACCTTGATGAGGTAGTGATGAGGCTATGACAAGACACCTACTAAAACATGTGCAGATATATATATAAAGCAATAGAACTAGCAGAAAAAACATTTAAACTATTCACAGGGAGGGAACATGATAAAGGGGGCATGATCAGAACAACAATTATAAATCACCGAATAGCCTTCTTTTGAAATAAACGACAATGTATCCAAATAACTCACAAATCCGAAAATCAAATAAAGCATCGAAATCATCATTGGCGCGGCATCCCCTTCGTGCCTTTACTCTCCTCCTCGCTATGTAATATCATAAATGCAATGGCACGACATCACCCTTCGTGCTTTTACTCTTATCTTTACCAAATAATAATAATATGATAAATGAAATGGCACGACATCACCCTTTGCTTTTACTCTCTTCCTCACATGATATGAATAATGATAATAAGCAATTAAGTGCATATGATCACCCTTCGTGCTTTAATCCTCACAATTCCTCAATCAGTGATAGTAATATGCAAATAAGGTACGGCAGTACCCTTCGTGCTTTTCATTCTTTCTCACCAAGCAACAATAATAATCTAATGTACCAATGCAAAGTGGGAAGTAATTTCCACCCGTATAGTACAACTAAATAATTTCCACGCGCATGCTTTAACCCAATGACAACACATATATACTCGTCACCTTACAGATACGCCGCCCCCACACATAATTCATGTAGAAAATAGACCAAGACGTCATAAATCCCTCAAAAGTTAACCACGACACTTACCTCACTCTGCAACCAAATCAATGCTCAACCATGGTTTTTCTTGTTGAATTAGCCTCCAAATCAATCAAATCTAGTTAAATATAGTTCAAATAATTCAAAATAAGCTTTAGAAACTACCACGAGTGAAAATAATTTAATCTTTAATGAGTTTGGAAAAAGTCAACAAAAGTCAACGTCAGACTCGCTTTGTCAAAACCTGAGATTCAGACCAAAACTCGATTACCCATTCACCCCCGAGCCCGGTTGTGTGATTTATTTCACACTTTGACCTCAATTTGAGGTCTAAATCCTAATTTTATAAACTTCCTAATTTCTACCCCAAACCCTTAATTTCTATCTTGAAATTCATAGATTAAAGGTTAAAATCAATGTGTAATTATAGAATTACATCAAAACTAGTTGGGATGAAAATCTCCTTAATATCGCCTCTAGGCCGAGCTCTAGCTTTCAAAAATGGTGAAAATGGTCAAATCCCGACTTTCAGCTTTTAAATAGCTGGGCGTCAGGCATTCTTCGCGTTCGTGAGGCACCTGACGCGTTCGCGAAGGGTATTGGACCAAGGGCCTACGCATTCGGGAGCTACCATCGCGTTCGCGAAGGCTTCTTCCCAGCCAAGACTCTGCGTTCGCAAAAGTTTCTTTCCAGCGAAGCCTCCACATTTACGACCCATGATTTGCGCTCGCGACAAGGAGCCACATGACATTCCCCCAAATCCCACAAAGCATCGTATTCGTGAGATAGATGCCTATCGCGTTCGCGAAGGGTAAGCCCCTCATTGCTTCGCGTTGGCGACTGGACCTCGTGTTTGCGAAGAAAAATCGGCCCCCAGCCCAAACTTCCCCTTCGCGATCACGAGAGATGCTTTGCGATCGCGAAGCACAAGACACTAGACACCATAAACAACAGTCATTTGAGTCCAAAAATGGTCTGAAGACTGTCCGAAACTCACCCGAGCCCCTCGGACTCCATACCGAACATGCACACAAGTCGAAGAACATTATACAAACTCACTCACATGATCAAAATACAGAAATAACATCTAGAACCATGAATCTGACATCAAAACGCATGAAATTCAAAAGAAAACTCATGAACCTATAGAATCACAACCAAGCGTCTGAATCCTATCAAACTAACTTCGATTGATACCGAATTTTACAGACAAGTTTCAAATAGTAAAACGGATCTATTCTAAGTCCCAAAACTAACGTCCGAACCCAATAACAATAAAGTCAACCTACGGTCAAATCTAAAGAATTTCTAAACATCCAAATTGCCAACTTTCGGCAAAATAAGTCTACTCAACTTAGGGACCTCCAAATTCAATTTCGGGCATACGCCCAAGTCCAAACTCATAATACGTACCTACCAGAATTGTCAAAATACCGATTCGGAGCCGTTTATCTAAAATATTAACCGTGGTCAACTCTAACCTCATTTTTATTTAAAATTTTTATTTTCTTCAAACTTTCACATAAAATCTTTTCGACAAGCGACACGGACATGCATGCAAACCGAGAAACATAAAATGAATCTACAAAAGGTCTCAGATCATGAAAATTAAGGCTAGTACTTAAAAAGACCTACCAGGTCATCACAGAGGAACAATCTTTATTACCAAAAAATAACAAATTGGACACTCGCAGTAACGAAAAAAGTCTTCCTTACATGGACTACATATAACGAGTCGGTCGAGTGTTTTGAGTAATTGCGCAATATTGTCCTATTTGATGGTCTCCGTATGCTTGTTTAATATTTTGTGACTTATGGGAATTGTTGGTTAGGTTTCGGAAGGTTTGAGAGTGAATTGAAACACATAGTTCCACTTTGAAAAGTTATAAGAGTCGACAAAGGTATAACCTTTGAGTAGATGACCTCATATTAGTGATTTGATGGTTCCAGTAGGTTTTTACGTTATTTTTTGACTTGGGAATATGTTTAGATATTGTTTGGAGGTCCCTAGTAGGTTCTGGCTCTATTTATCGAAAGTTGGTCATTTGAAAAATTGGAGAGTTCATAGGTTTGACCAGAAGTTGACTTTGCTATTATTAGACTCTAAATGTGACTTTGAGACCTTGGATAACTCCTGATGATTAATATGAACTTGTGTGAAAAGTTTGGTCATAATCCGGAATGTCTAAATTTGATTCGGATGCTTTTGGCAAAGTTGGAAGTTAAGAAATGTATTTTGATCTTCGATTCATGATTTGGATCTTATTTGTGGTTTATCGAATCTTTGGATAAGTTTAAATTAGGTATATAAACTTATTGGTATGGTTGGATGGGGGTCCGGAGGACTCGAGTGTGTTTCGGGATGGTTCCGAACATCTTGGTGTTATGGTTGCATCGGCAAAGAGGTTGGTGCTAGTAATTGGTTGCACATGAAATTGAACGTGCGTAGGTGCGAATGGCGCATCTGCAAAGGCCATGCCTAGTGATGGACCTCTCACAAGCAGAGATTGAGCGCTCCTGAGTTGGCCGCACCTGTGGATTTATGTCGTGCCTTCGATGGTGCAGATGCGCATGTCGTTTTGTAGATGTGGAGAAGGAGCCGGGGCGGAGAGATCGCAGATGCGAGGCTTGGGTTGAAAATATGAAGGCCACACATGCGGCTTAGTAAGCACAGGTGCAAAATGCCCGTCAGACCCTTATATTTCGAGGTTGGCTTATTTTTTACCATTTTTGAAATTTGGAGCTCGGGGAGAGGTGATTTTTTAAGAGATTTTACTACTTTGAGGGTAAGTAATCTTTACCTAGATTTGATTATATATCTTGATTACTCATGCATTTCTACTCCGAAATCATGAAATTTCAAAGAGAAATTTGGGGTTTAGTCTACAAATTAAGGGGGTATATATTGGGGGATGTGAGGGCCGATTTGGACTCGAATTTAGAATCTAATCATATGTTTGATCTCGTGGAATTATGGTTAGTTGGGATCTATACCTGGACTTAGATTTTGACCATGTGGGCCTCAGTAGATTTTTGTTGACATTTTGTGATTTGATTAAAGTTTGAAATTTTACTTTTTGGGATTAATTTTTATAGCATTATTTGACTCTTTTTACTAATATTTGACTAGATTCGAGTCGTTTGGAGGTGAATTTGGAAGGAAAGGTTATTATTGTTGATTGAAGCTAATTACTTGGTGGAGGTAAGTCTCTTGTCTATCCTTGTAAGAGGGAATTCTCTCGATAAGTGATCTTTTTGCTATTTGTTGCTTGATTTAGGTGTTACGTATATGCGAGGTGATGAATGTATATGCATAACTAGAATATGATCTTAGCCGGATAGAGTTAGGCTTATGGTATGCCTTATTTGGACTTTATGAATTACTTATTCATGTTTCTTGGATTCTTTGACTACATGATGACTCTCAATCATGATTTTGAAGCTATGCTAGGGTTATGACTTGTTGATTTGGACATGAAGGGCTTCTATCATTGTGTTGAATTTTCTAATTTAGTCGTAATCATACAATTATCTTTCTCCATTTATGATTTATTAGATATTGGTTTACTTTGCTCTTGTTGATATTATGATCATCCATATTTGAGCTGTTATTAAAGTTGAAATACATGATTAGTCATATACATCTCTTATTTATGTAAATATTCATCCATATTTTAAGTATTATGTAATGGTGTATCTTTGTTATATCATTCCATATGCATATTCCTGAGCTGGAAAGTTGGATATTGAGACAAGTTGAGAATTTTTGCACTAAGGGCATCGTGAGTGGATATTGATTATTAATGATATTATGAGTGGATCGGGTTTCATGCGGCAATATTATTATGGGTGGATCGGGTTGCACTCTGCGATGGTAATATGATTGGATCGGGTTGATCGCTGCAAAAATATTAAAAGTGGATCGGGTTACACGTTGCAATAGAACTTGAATATGGATCTGTCCCTCCGGAGTCAGGTGATTACCCATGTTATTTTGAGCCATATGAGCACAAACACCCAGATTGGTTCTAGTTTGCACTCTTGGCCAATGTCAGATATATGGAATTATACAGTAAGGTATTGATATTAGATTATGAGCACGCATTCGCATCTTATACTCATGCAAACATATATAAATGTTGATTGA
The DNA here is from genome assembly GCA_000715115.1 of Nicotiana otophora. NCBI lineage: Eukaryota > Viridiplantae > Streptophyta > Magnoliopsida > Solanales > Solanaceae > Nicotiana > Nicotiana otophora. The sequence continues at coordinate 49,632 of AWOL01S0017476.1, forward strand.
TTCGTGTCATGATTAAGAAAAGAATTGAGATAACTGATATTGTATTCTATCTCCTTATTTGAAAAGCATGTCTAAATTCTAGAATTTTTGTGCTTCTACTGTTGGACATGATTGAAAATATCATGATTTACCCCATAAGTCAAATTATGCTTTCATTTGTACTTTGGACTGATAGTAAGTGTCAATGTCAATCCCTCATTACTGCTTCTTTGAGGCTAGACTTGATACTTACTGAGTACCTTAATTTTGTACCCATACTATGCTCCTGCACCTTTTGTGCAGGTTCTGATGCTTGTATCAATGGTACCCATCGAGATGAGTAGGAGCATATCAGGGGACTTCGTGGTGAGCTTCTTACTTGATCCGATCCGTGGTACATGGAGTTCCCCATTCCTACTTATCTATATCTGTATATGTATTTTTATTTTCAAACATATGTTTTTGGTCAGTTTAGACTATTTACTCTTGTTAGATGCCCATGATGATGTTGTGACATCAGGTCCTAGGAGAGTTTGTAAGACAGTTGTGGTCGCGTTTAGACCATGTCTTTGATTTATGTAATCTTGATGATACTTTAGATTAATTTTGCTTTGTTATTTATATCATTATTAGTTAATGGATTAATAATTGGACTCTATTATTGTTGAGTATTGGTTTGCCTAGCGAGCAGGTTAGACGCTATCATGACCATTGATGGGATTTTGGTTTGTAACAAGTTGGTATTAGAGCTCTAGGTTCTAGTGGTCTCACAAGTCATGAGCAGACCTAGTAGAGTCTGATGGATCGATACAGAGACGTCAGTATCTATCCGTGAGAGGCTGTAGGGCTTTAAGAACTTTCCTTTTCTTGATTCCTTATTGTGCGTTGATTATTGTATAATCTGAATTTTTCCCTTCTACTTTTCCTCAAATGGTAAGAATGCGTGCTTCAGCAGCAATGGGTGATGGAGAGGCAGTAGCACTGGCTGTAGCCTTGAGGGAAATGGTTTGGTGTAGGGCCAAGGCTCCCACCAGGGGTCGTACAGTTTCACCTAGGGGAAGAACATCCATTAGAGCCCAGGAGCATACTACGACAGTGTCAGTGGATCCACCTACGAATCTCGTGGAGGATCAAATTATTAAGGATTATGTTGAAGATCCAGTTCCAGCTCAGCATCTAGAGGGTTTTATTGCTGCACTAGTATTTCAGGAGGCCATGGACAAGATGATCATTTTTATTGATGCACTAACTTAGGCTGGAGTGGTTCTAGTGTCCCAATCCACTTCTCAGGCTAGAGGGCGAGTTCATAACTCTGTTACCTATACTCCAGAGCAGGTAACAACGATGTTTAGACATCGGGAGTATTGCCGATTAGTGACAGGCATCCTATTATAGCAGCTAGACCCGTTGTTATGCGTGTTATGTCTTCTGATGGGCAGAAAATGATAGAGAGGTTCTATAGGTTGTATCCCCCACACTTTGATGGTGATGCTTCAGAGGATTCCTAGGACTTTTTACACAAATGTCATTAGATGCTTCACAACTTGGGTTTGGTAGAGTCCAATTAGGTGAGCTTCATGACATTTTAGTTGAGAGGGGCTACTAGGAGATGGTTACAAACTTTCTCGAGAAGTACATTCTACATACTAGGAGGGATGAGTTGAGGGGCAAGTTTGAGCATCTTTAACAGGATCGCATAATTATGACAAAGTATGAGGCAAGATTCATAAAGTTGCCTTATCATGCTGCTATCTTGATCTCCACCGAGGCAGAGAATGTGATGCGATTCACTGAGGGTTTGAATTGTAGCATCAAGATTTTTATGGCTCGAGAGTGAGAGACTGAGACTACTTTCCACCAGGCTGTGGAGATAGCTCAGAGGATCGAACATATTTGTACTTAAGGGAGAGAGGCTATGGTGAGAGATAAGAGATCTCGTCATTCTGGCAGATTCAGTGGTACCTCTTTTGCAGGCAGATGTCAACTTGGTAGAGGCCATCATGATGCACCAGCTTATTCTGCACAACATGTAGCCCATGGAGCAGCAGCTCGTTCTTCTTTAGCACTCCAGTTCCATCATTCTTTAGTGCTCTTCCAGTGAATTTGTGACGTTCTCCATATATTCAGTGTTATTTTAGTGGATATTCAAGCCACTAGGGGTATGTTCAGGCTCAGTAGCCTCTCAACCAAAGGTTGTTATGACTGTGGGGGGTTTTGTCATATGAAGAGGCATCACCCCAGGCTTGTTAGCAACGCAACTCCACAAATTTTCCAGTCAGTGGTTCTCGCACCAGTTGCTTTATCCACTTCCTAGTGACCTAGATGGGGAGGATATGCATCTAGAGGTTACCCTAGAGGAGGGGCCAGGAAGGTGGAGGTTAGACTGGTGATGGTCAGGCTCATACTGTGCTTTCCTGGGTAGACCCAAAGCGGTGGCCTCAGATGTAGTAATCACATATATGATTTCGCTATGTCATAGAGATGTTTTTGTATTATTTGATATAGGGTCTACCTATTCGTATATGTCACCGTATTTCTATTAGGGGTATAAAACTAATGTTGATCTTTTGTTGCTGCACAAGATAGATTTTGATGTGATTTTTGGTATAGATTGTCTATCTTTGTACCATGCTATTCTTGATTGTCACGCTAAGAGTGACATTTGCTATACCGGGATTACTAATGCTGGAATAGAAGGATTCTTTTGGGCATACCCCTAGTAGGGTGATTTCATTTCTAAAGGCCCAACAGATGGTTGAAAAGGGGTATTTAGCATATTTGACTTTTGTTAGAGATACTAGTGTTGAGACCTCTACTATTGATTTCGTCCTAGTAGTGACAGAGTTTCCAGATGTGTTTTCTGCATACCTACCAATAATGTCACCCGATAGGGATATTGATTTTGGTATTGACTTGGTGCTAGGTAATCAGCCCATATCTATTCCACCGTATCGCAGGGCTCTAGTTGAATTGAAGAAATTGAAGTAGGAGTTGTAGGAGTTATGGATAAGGGATTCATCAAGCCTGGTGTATCTCCTTGGGGTGCACCGGTATTGTTTGTGAAGAAAAATGATGGTTCTATGAGGATGTGCATTGATTATAGGTAGTCGAACAAGGTCACTATCAAGAACGAATATCTATTGCCCCGTATTAATGATTTGTTTGATTAGCTTCAGAGTGCTAAAGTGTTTTCAGATATTGATTTGCATTCAGGCTACCATCAGTTGAAGATTAGGGCTTCAGACATCCCTAAGACATCTTTCAAGACTCGTTATTGATATTATGAGTTCTTGATGATGTCTTTTAGTTTGACTAATACCCCCGCAACTTTCATGAATTTAATGACCAGTGTGTTTAGCCATATTTGGACTATTTTGGCATTGTATTGATTGGTTATATCTTGGTACATTCCCGTAGTAGGCAGGAGCATGTGCAGCATTTGAGGATTATGGTTCAGATTCTGAGAGAGGATAAGTTGTATTCTAAGTTTTCTAAGTGTGAGTTTTAGTTGGATTCGTTGGTAGTCTTGGGACACATGGTCTCTTGTAATGGTATCAAGGTATACCCAAAGAAAATTGAGGCAGTTCAGAGTTATCCTAAGCCTCTACAGCTACAGAGGTCAGGAGGTTCGTGGGTTTCGCAGGCTACTATTATCGCCTTGTGGATGGATCTTCATCTATTGTATCCCCATTGACCAAGTTGACTCAAAAAGATGTTTTAGACAGTCTGATGAGTGTGAGGAGAGCTTTCAGAAGCTCAAGACTACTTGCCGAGTATTGGTGTCGCCCACAAGTTCAGGGCCATACATGGTGAATTATGATACTTCATGCGTTGGTCTTGGTGCTATATTGATGCAGGATGATAGATTGATTTCTTATGCTTCACGGTAGTTGAAGACTCATGAAAAGAATTATCATGTTCAATATTTGGAGTTAGCAGTTATTGTGCATGTACTCAAGATTTGGAGATATTACTTGTATGTGTGTCATGTAAGGTTTATGCGGATCATAAAAGTCTTCAACACTTGTTCAAGAAGAAGGATTTGAATTTGAGGTAACGGGGGGTGGCTTGATTGCTTAAGGATTATGATATCACATATTTTATCATCTAGGTAAGACGAATGTGGTGACAGATGCTTTGAGTAGGAAGGCGGCGAGTGTGGGGCCTTTGGCATGCATTCCAGCTTAGGAAAGGCCTTTGGTTATGGATATCTAGGCCTTGGCTAACAGATTTGTGAGATTGGATATCTCTGAGTCTAGTAGAGTTTTTGCATGTGTTGTTGCAAAGTCGTACTTATTTGAGTGCATTAAAGCTCATCAATATGATGATCTCTATTTGCTTGTCCTTATGGAGAAAATATTGCAGGTGGTGCTAAGGAGGTGGTCATTGGAGATGACAGTGTATTGCGATTTCAGGATCAGATTTGTGTTCCTAATATTGATGTTTTGAGGGAGTTGATTCTTGAGGAGGCTCATAGATCGAGATACTCTATTCATCCAGGTGCTATGAAGATGCATCGTGACTTACAGCAGCATTCTTGCAGTGTTTGAATTGTCAGCAGGTCAAGTATGATCATTAGAGATCTGGTGATTTGCTTCAGAAAATAAATATACCGGAGTGAAAGTGGGAGCGCATTACTATGGACTTTGTAGTTCGATTACCACAAACCTTGAGGAAGACTCTATTTAGGTCATTGTGGATAGATTGACCAAGTGTGTGTATTCTTTTCCAGTCATGACTTCTTACACTTTAGAGAAGTTGGCTCAGATCTAGATCATAGATAACATCCATTTGCATGGTGTGTATGTTTCAATCATTTCAGATTGGGGGTAGTCAATTCACATCACACTTTTAGAGAGCTTTTCGATGAGAGATGGGTATGCAGGTGGAGCTTTGTATTGCATTTCACCCGTAGATATATGGGCTATCTGAGCGGACCATTCAGATCTTTGAGGATATGTTGAGAGCCTGTGTTATTGATTTTGGAGGCAATGGGATCAGTTTCTACTGTTGGCAGAGTTTCTTAGAACAATAGCTACTATTCAAGTATTTAGATGGCTTCATATGAGGCTTTATATAGTAGAAAGTATCGTTCTCCTATTGGTTGGTTTGAACTTAGTGAAGCCAGGTTGTTGGGTATAGATTTGGTTCGTGATACCTTGGAAAATGTGAAGTTAATTCAGGAGCAGCTTCATACAACAGTCCAGGAAGAAGAGTTAGGTTGATAGGATTTGTGATGTAGCTCTCATGGAAGGTGAAGAGTTTTTTCTTAGAGTTTCTCCTACGAAGGGCGTGACAAGATTTGGGTAAGTTGAGCCCTATGTATATTGGTCCATCTGAGGTTTTAGAGAGATTTGGTGAGGTGGCTTACAGGCTTTCTTTTCCACCCAACTCATCGGGAGTTCATCTTGTATTCCATGTTTCCATGCTTCGGAAGTATCACGAAGACAAGTAACATGTGTTAGATTTTATATAGGTACTGTTGGATGAGAATCTAGCTTATGAGGAAGATCCAATGGCCATTTTGGATAGGCATATTAGGAAGTTGAGATCAAAGGAGACTGCATCAGTAAAGGTTCAGTAGTGAGGTCATCCAGTCGAGAAAGTGACTTAGGAGACCGAGCATGTCATGCAGAGCATATATCCTTATCTCTTTGGCATTTCAAGTATGATTCTAAATCTGTTCGAGGACAAACATTTGTTTGAGAGGGGTGAATGTAACGATCTAGTCGGTTGTTTTAAGTATTTGCGCCCCATTTCCCTATTTGATGCTTTTCGTATGCTTGTTTGATATTTTATGACATGCGAGAATGGTTGGTTTGGTTTCGAAAGGTTTGAGAGTGAATTAGAACACTTAGTTTCACTTTTGGATGCTCAAGTGACCTCAGATTGTTGACATTTGAGAAGACGACCTCAGATTGTTGATTTGATGGTTCCAATAGGTTCATATGATAATTTTGAAATTGGACGTATGTTCAAATTTAGTTTTGGAGGCCCCTAGTAGGTTTTGGTTCTATTTGTCGAAAGTTGTCCATTTGAAGAATTTGAGAGTTTGTAGGTTTGATCAGAAGTTGACTTTCGAGTTATTGGACTCCGATTGTAGTTTTGAGACCTTGGATAGGTGCTAATAATTTGAACTTGCGTGCGAAGTTTAGTTGCAATCCAGAATGTCTCGGTTTAATTCGGACGCTTTTGGATAAGTTGGAAATTTGGAAGTTAAGGAATGGATTTTGATCTTTGATTCTTGATTTTGATGTTATTTGTGGTCTATTGAGTCTTTAGATAAGTTTAAATTAAGTAATGGACTTGTTGGTTTGATTAGATGGGGGCCCGAGGGACTCAAGTGTATTTTTAGATGGTTCCAGACCATCTTGGAGTGGTTAGATGATGCTAGTTCAGGTGCGTCGCACCTGCAGAGTTTGGTGCGCAGGTGCGAGGTTGCACCTGTGGTGTTATAGTCGTATCAGCGAAGGGGCTGGTGATTGGCTACACCTGCGGTTGGACGTGCGCAGGTGTGTGTGGCATATCTGTGAAATGGATTGCGTGGCTCCGAAGTCCAGGCCTTTTGATGGAGCTTGCAAAAATGGAGATTGAGCGCTCCTGTGCTGGCCACACCTGCGGATTTATGTCGCACAAACGACGATGCAGATGTGCATATCTTTGCGCAGATGCAGAGAAGGAGCAGGCGCAGATAGCTCGCAGATGTGAGGTTTGGGTCGCAAAATCGATGGCCGCACCTACGGCTTAGTGTGGGCAAGTGCAAAATGCCTAGTAGACCCTTATATTTCAAGGTTCGCTCATTTTTCACCATTTTTTAGATTTGGAGCTTCGGAATAGGCGATTTTTGAGGAGATTTTCATTACTACTGAGGGTAAGTAATTTTTACTTAGATTTAATTATATATCTTGACTGTCCATGGATTTCTACACTAAAATCATGGAATTGCAAGAGATATTTGAGATTTTAGTATACAAATTTAAAGGGTGTATTTTGAGGATTTCAGGGTCGATTTGGACCCGGATTTAGAATTTAACTACATATTCAGAATTGTGAGGTTATGGGTAGTCGAGATTTACCCATGGACTTAGATTTTGACAATTTGTGCTCGGGTATACTTTTGTTCACTTTTTGGGATTTAACTAAAGATTGAAGCTTTATTATTTCAGATTGATTTCTGTAGCATTATTTGACTCCTTTGAGTAATATTTGATTGGATTCGAGTCGTTTGGAGGTGAATTTGAAAGAAAAGACGATTGTTGTTGATTGAAGCTTACTAGTTGGAGGTAATTCTGTTGTGTATCCTTGCAAGAGAAAATTCTCCATATAGGTGATCTATTTTGCTACTTGTTGCTTGATTTAGGTGTTACGTACATTCAAGGTGACGAGCCTATATGCATAGCTAAGTTATGCCTTAGCCAGACAGAGTTAGGCTTATGATATACCTTATTTGGACTTTATGAATTGTTTATTTATGTTTCTTTGATTCTATGACTACATGATAAATCTTAATCATAATTAGAAGCCATGCTAGGGTTATGACGTGTTAATTTGGACATGGCGGGCTTCTTTCACCGTTTTGAGCTTTCTAATTTAACCACACTCATACAATTATAATCTTTTGGCTTTAGGATTACTTTGTTCTTATTGATGTCATGATCAGACTTAAGAGTGTTGAATAAGCATATTGAACTGTTATGAAAGTTGAAATACATGATTAGTCATAGCCAACTTTTAGTCATGTAAATATTTGTATGCATTTTTATTATTTATATCCTGCTACGTCTTTATTATATCATTTCATATGCATATTCCTGAGTTGAAAAGTAAGATAACGAGAAAAGTTGAAATTTTTTGCACTAAGAACATTGCGAGTGGATATTGATTATTGATGACATTATAATTGGATCGGGTTGCACGACGCAACAGTATTATGAGTCGATCGGTTGCACAACACAACGATATTATGATTAAATTGGTTTGTATGTTACTAAAGTATTATTAATGGATCGGGTTGTACGCCACAATAACGCTTGAATATGAATCCATCCCTTCAGAGTCAGGTGATTACCTATGTTGCTTTTGGCCTTGTTAGCGTAGGCACCTAGATTGGTGCTAGTTTGGGCTCTTGGCCAGTATCATGCATATGGAATTGTGCTGTCAGGTATTGATATTGGATTATGAGCATGCATTCGTAGCCTAGACTCATGCAGTGGCTCTTACATATATAAATGTCGATTGATTCATGTCATGATTATAAAATGTATTGAGATAACTGATATTATATTCTATCTTCTTGTTTGAAAAGCATATCTAAATTTTAGAATTTATGCGCCTCTAGTATTGGACTTGATTGATAATATCATGCTTTAGCCCATGTTCTAATTATGCTTTCATTTGTTTTAGACTGATAGTAAGTGTCAATGTCGACCCCTCGTCACTACATTTTCAAGGCTAGACTTGATAATTACTGAACATCGTAGTTTTATACTCATACTATACTTCTGCACCTTTTGTGCAGGTTCTTAGGCTGGTATTAGTGGTACCCATCGAGCTGAGTAGGAGCATATCAGGAGACTTTATGGTCAACTGCTTACTTGATCTGATCCGCAGCACATGGAGACCCCCTTCCCTACTTATATATATCGGTCTATGTATTTTTATTTTCGGACATATGTTGTTGTTTAGTTGAGTCTATTTACTCTTGTTGTATGCTCATGATGATATTGTGACACCGGTACTTGGGAGAGTTTGTGAGACAGTTGTGGTCGTGTTTAGACCGTGTCTTTGATTTATGTAATCATGATGATATTTAGATTAATTTTACTTTGTTATTTATATCATGACTTAGTTAATGGCTTAATAATTGAACTATATTATTGTTGAATGTTGGCTTACCTAGTAAGCAGGTTAAAAGCCATTATATTTATTGGTGGAATTTTGTGTCGTGACATTAGAATTGTCTATTGCTACTCCTTAGGTGGACTACAATTGTTAAATGTTGTATGTACCCTTTGTGAGTTCAAAAAACTAAAAGTATATTAAGGTTTGTGTGTGTAGAGAATCAAACCTGAGTTTTCTTTGTAACTATGACTCCACTTAACCACTAAGCTACACTACATTACTATGTCAAGCAGGTTCATTTTTACATACATGTATGATTTTATCTATAACTTATACATGTAAATAGTAAAAAAAATTCTAAAGCGGGTTCAGTTACCCTTTTTACCCAATTTAGGTTCGCCCCTAACTACTACAAGTTATTGTTAAATACTTAATGAAAATTCTAAAAGTAAAATATCTTAGGGTTTATAAGATGGATGATCTAAGGAATGGCATGCCTGTGCGAACATCACAGATTCACATTGCACAAGCGTGTATGGAAAATGCACCATTTATGAAATGTTACCGATATAAGACTTTACCTTTCTAATGGGCACACTGGATTTACACTTTTTCGGCCAAATACAATTCCCTGGTAATTTAACAACAACAACAAACCTAGTGAAATATTACAAGTGAAGTTTGGGAAAAGTAGTGTACGCAAACCTTACTTTTACCTTGTGCATGTAGAAAGGTTATTTCATGTAGACCCCTGACGCAGCATAATCGCAGAGATAAAGCAAACGAAATAATGTAATGAAAAAAGACATGAAAAAAGCAGTAACAACTGCAAGATAATAACAAAAGTGAAGCAGAAGCAACATCAGATAGATATAGACAACCAAGAATAAGACTAAATAAAAGTAACACTAAGACTAATAGTAAAAACAGACAGAAAGCCCTACTACCTACTAACCTTCAACCCTAATTCTCGACCTCCATAACTTTCTATCCAGGGTCATGTCCTGAGTAAGCTGAAGAAGCTTCATATCCTACCTAATCACCTTTCCCCAATACTTCTTTGACCTCCCTATACCTCTCCTTATACCTCCCATAATCAACCTCTCACACCTCTTCACATGCCCGGACTATCTCAGCCTCCCTTCTCGTATCTTATCCTCCATAGGGTCCATCCCACCTTTTCCTGAATATATACGTTCCTGACTCTGTCTCTTCTAGTATGCCCACACACCCATCTCAGCATCATATTTTTTGCTGCTTTTTTCATCTAGACATGAGGTTCTTGACTGGCCTATATTCCGCTCCGAACAACATAGTCGGTCTTACCACCACTATGTAGAATTTACCTTAAAAGTTTTAATGGTACATTTTTATCACACAAAACACCATCCATAAGCCTATATTTATTCATCTTGCTCCAATACAGTGTGTGATATTCTCGTCAATCTCCCTGTTGCCTTGGATAACTGGCTCCGGATACTTAAAACTTTTTCTCTTGGAGATGACTTGAGCTTCCCGAGTAGTCATCATTGAACTTGCATTCCATATATTCGGTTTTAGTTCTTCTCAACTTAAAGTCATTGGAATCTAGGGCCTGTCAACAGACTTCTAGCCTAGCATAAACACCGCCTTGCATCTCGTCAATAAGTACGATGTCATCTGCAAATAACATGCACCATAGAATCTCCCCCTGGATATGTCGCGTCAATACATCCATCGCCAAAGCGAATAAGAACGGGTTATTAGCTGACCCCTGGTGTAACCCCATCATGACTAGGAAATATCTCAAATCTTCTTCTACTGTCCTTACCCAGGTCTTAGCCCGTCATACATGAATCGCCCTATTGTGCGCTACAAGAATACCTCTAGTCTCCAAGCACCTCCATAGGACTTCCCTTGGAACTTTGTTATACGCTTTTTCCAAATCAATGAATACCATATGTAAGTCGCCATTTCTCTCCTTATACTGCTCCACCAACCTCCTTATAAGATGAATGGCTTCAGTAGTCGATCGCCTCAATATAAAGCCAAACTGATTCTCGAAAATAGAAACACACTTTCTCACCCTCATCTTCACCACCCTCTCCCAAATGTTTTGTAGTGTGCTTAGCAACTTGATACTCCTAAAGTTATCGTAATTTTGGATATCACCCTTGTTCTTGTATATCGGAATCATTGTACTCCACCTTCATTCATCGGGCATTATAGATCCTAAGGATGACATTAAATAGCCTAGTGAGCCACTCTAAGCCTGCCCTCCCTATGCTCTTCCAAAAGTTCACTAGGATCTCGTCTGGCCAGTCGCTCTTCTCCTGTTTATCTTACGCAATGCCTTCTCAACTTCCTCAACCTTAATACGACTATAATATCCAAAATTATGACGACTCTTAGGGTGCTCCAAATCATCCAATACAATGTTCCTTTTTCCCTCTTAATTTAAGAGATTATGGATCCCTGGAAATTTTCAATTTGTTAATACTATTAATCATAATTTTAAATGTTGACTAGCCAATTTGTGTTCAACCTATAACTATCAATCATACGAATCACACATTTGGTCATAGTTCGAAGAAGTTGAACATATTAGTCTATTTAAATCGATTTTGACACCTCTAAATGTGACCGTAGATTGGCGGGTAGTTGTGTCTAGTTCATTTCAACTTTCTAGTGTGGACAGGGTTTGGCTAGATTTGGAAGCAATATTCCAATCAGTATTTTGTGGTCATGATCTTTTTTCTAATTTTGGCTAAAGTATAAGTTTTGCAGTAAATGGTCCTCCGTCTAGTTTAGTTAATTATTAGCAAATGACGTCCACTTTTACTTGATTAACAAAAATTCTCAAAATTTGATTCAAGTTCAATTTGCATCATTTAATATAATGCGACAAATAATTCTGGAATGTTCAATAAAACGAATTAAATTGTATTACTAAGTAGTGGCCTTAAGAAAATTAATATTTCCTCCTTCTCTTATATATAAATAGCATTTGAAAGAATTACTTATTTATTACTATATTAGTAGAAGTATAAAGTAACACCGTAATTGAAAAGCACGTGTAGATCAGTTTGCATAGTGCAGAGGTAAATTAACCCCTTTCCCTCTAAAATAAGGCAACCTGGGAATTAGGAAATAAAGAAATGGAGATAACGGATAAATTTGGATGGAGGTGAAAGAGATGGGTAGACTTGGACTAAAACTCTGGTCCCTCTCAACCATGGACCAGGGACCATCTAGGCTCAATTTGTGTGAATATAAATTGTAAAAATTTCATAAGGCACCCTATTCTGTCGCCCTCACTTAACTTGTAACCGTTCTAAAAAAAGTTTAATTAGTATCCAAAGTATAGATAAATTCAAGTCTTTTCCTCCTTTTTCTTCTTAGTTATTGTGAAAGCAAAGGTGATGGTAAATTTACATGGTGTTTGTCAGCAGATTTTAAGGTGATTTATGATATTTTACAGTAGTGAGTTGCTGTAGTGCTCCTTTCTTTGCTACTGCTTAGGATTTGTTCTTCTTCTTCCTCTTCTTCTTAATTGCAAAATGAGTTTGTAATTAGATTTATTATTGTCTTGACAAATTGATGATTAAGATTTATTTTTTATGATATTTGGAGGTTATGTTTCAAATTTGATCTCATTTGGAATAAATTTAGATATTGAATCGTGTGTTGGATGGCTGAAATTCAAATTGGTGCATGAAAATATTTATTGCACTTCAGACCTAGTTGACCTTATGTTCATCTTAAGTGAAATTTTTGTACTCTAGACTTAATTGGCCTTAAGTGCATTGCATCTCAAACTAAATTTTTTTTCTTCAACTTCAACTCTGATAAGTCTGAAATTGATCCTAAAATGAGTAGACTTATAAATTTTTGTGCAAAGCGATAATTTCAATGGTAACCCCAAAGCTGGGCGTAAATGCAAATGCCCCGTATAAGCCCAGATCAACTCCGGGCTGTCACATCTATTCCCTTCTAAGGCCCCACTAGGATAGTAACAATTCAACCCAACTCAGGACAAAGATGTTGTGTACAAGCTCAACAGTTTGTACAAAATTTTACTTATGCCTCTTCTCTGGTCCCCATTAGCATGTGCTAAATGGCCCCCGACTAACACTTTTTTCTGTTCCTATTTTTGCCCTCATCTTTTTTTTTTCTTTTTGTATCACATAATGATAATTTGATGTTAAATTCAAATATAACCTGGTTATCAATTTTACGAGTTTGCATTATCCAAATTTGTAAACCTAACATATTGATTGGCTGAATTTCTCTATCAGCTTGGCCCTTATCGCGTCATGCTGGTCAAATGACCACCTTCCCTCCCTTCCCCCACCCCCACTATGAGTTTTGAGGGTTGTGGAGCTTGATCAGGTATGATTTGATTAAACAATTAATTTTTGAACTAATCCTTATTTATTAATTTTGGTTTGGTAGATAAACTGATGTTCAATTCTCAATATTCTTGTGTGGCGTAATGTCAATTAAATAGATTTTTAATTTGATTATCATAAAATTTGATTTGCATCTAATGTTCATAGCGTTTAAAAAAGAAGATGATTTACACCCTTTGGCACGATTGGATTGCTTCAATCACTATTACTTTGACAAGAGTAACTAGTCCAAGTTAAGAGAAGACCAATTCTTTTTTTTTTTTATGTAAAATGATTAAAGTGTCCCATGTCTGTCTAAAGTGACTGAGGTTAAAATTTCATTGAGGAGATTCAAAACGATGCACACATAAAAATATTATTTATACATACAATATAATTTTTCCCAAAGCGATACAATCGAACTCCTTTGGTAAACAGAGCTCCGTCACTGTCTGTCAACACATCAAAGATGCATATTTGCCTTGAAGTTTCGTTTATATTTAGCTAGATTTACTGAACTAATATCGAGAAGTTCGATATTTCAAGATAGGTTATATTGTTTGTAGGTTAATAACGCTAGCATGACCATGAAACAGAAATTATTAACTGAGCAGGACTAAGGGTGTGTTTGGTATGAAGAATTTTTTAATTTTTTCATGTTCGGTTGGCTTAAATGTTCTCGTGAATTCATTTTCCTCCAATTGAAGGAAAATGTTTTCCCCATTAAGAGAAGGGAAAATATTTTCCAAAACTCTTTTTCAACCTTCCCCGTCCTATTCCCCATCCCCACCAACCCTCACTAACCAACCCCCACCACCTACCG